>CAJNDV010034309.1:5637-30604 GCA_905221635.1 Symbiodinium sp. CCMP2456 | reverse complement strand
CCTGCCCTGAAATCCGGATGTCGCCAGAGGCAGAACCAAGGACTTCTGAAGCAGCTCAGCATAGAAACGCGTTGACTGAGCCGATTCGCTCGAAAGGCAGTGCAAGCACAGCACACACAGGCGTTAAGGGCCTCTCTTTTTGAGATATTTAGGGCCTCTCATTCCAGAACACTGCCCAGTCACTGCCAGCTTGAGGCTGCAACTGCCCACCCATGCAAGTGAGTGCATCTGATGCAGCGCCTGAGCTTGAAACAAATGATTGATTCCCTCTGAAGTCTGAAGGGGACAGCAACTTCACAGCGTCCACGTGTTAGATGCATCAGTCCTTCGGTTTTAGTGAGATCCGTTAGCAGAAGAAACCAGCCTGTTGTACGTTAGTATCCGACGACTGCAGCAATGGATTTCGATGACCTGGACGAGGAGATCAGCAAGAGAGTGCAAGAGGGCGAGGTGATGCTGCCATGCATGCCAGCTGTCATTGACGAGTAATTGCCTTCAATGCCCGATTTGCCAGGCAGTTGCCGGTAACTTTGTCGAGAATCGGCAGCCCGTTAGGGGGACAGTCCTGCCAAAGATGCGAAGGACTGCGAAGCGCACATCTAGATTCTAGACCATGCGGCATGTGGGCAGTGTGAGTTAGTTGCATCGTTGAACATCAGGTACTAGTAATGAAAGGCTGCAGTTGTGAGCACTCCTGCCCTGCCTTGTCTTGGATTCCTGCTGTTGAAGAGACTCCATCGAGGACACACCAGCTCCCAGATTTCTCGCGCTTGCCTGATCGCGTGAAGAAGACACTGGCCCCTTACAATGGAGAGCCGGTCACCGAAAGGCCATGAGTGTCGGAGCCGGCGTGGCAGTAGTCAGAAATGGTAGTGTGCGGCTAAGGTCGCAGGATGTGATTACAAGCTCAACTGCCGCAGGTCGCCTGTGTTGCGCCTCCTTTGCATCCACGGCGCTGCCGACGCTTACAGCGTGGCCGGGGTGTCACAGTGCCGTCGTTTGTCATACCCACTCAAACTCTGAGCAAGTTTCCTGTCGAGCCTCATTCCTCGCCTGTCAGAAAGTGGTTGCACCACCAGCTCCTTCGTACGACCTTCCAAAGCATGAAAAAGCTGCATCCAGGACTGGTGCAATTTGGAGGAGGAGGCCCTGGCCTTGCGGGGTTTCTGTCCACAACTGAGACGGAAGTTGAGTCCACAGTTCTTTTGAGGACCAGGAGCGCAGTTGGTCGTGCTATTTGTGTCGTATCATTCTCAGATTTTCACAGGCACCACCAGAGGTGGAAGTAGCGACGCACGAGTTTCCGGGACACGGACATCGTGATGCCGAGCCGTTTTGTGTGCAGCCTGGCACTGGTGAGCAAGAACTCGCTAATGCAAGCTCTGGGGTGAAATGTGTTGCAGTCCGATGCTTCTATATGGGAAGATGTTTCGATTCGTCGACTTCTATATATCTCCCTGGGAAGCTGGAGCGAGTGAGTGGGTGAGGGGATGAGTGAGGGAGTGATTGCGTGAGTGAGAGTTAGAGTGAGAGTGTGTGTGTGTGTGTGTGTCGCTCTCCCTGGGTGGGTGGGTGGGTGGGTGGGTGGGTGGGTGGAATCTCAAGTGGGTATGTTGTTGCAAGTTACCAGCTTTCAGGCCGGACCAGGTATATAGTCGCGACCTTGTCCAACGAAGCTACCAACCACGTGGGAAGGGAACACAGTCCTGTGTTTCTGTACATGTTAGCGGTGATCCCGCAGGGATTTAAAATATTCAGCTGGTCGGCTCAAACATAATGAAGGTTCATCGCGACTCCTTGGCTCAGGTCAGCTGGAAGAGTGTACCATTGTACGGTTTACGACATGGTACGATTGATGAGTCATTTGCCACTCTCCGTGTGATTCCGTGTGTGTGTGTGTGTGAGTCAGTGAGTGAGCGAGGGAGGGAATGAGTGAGGGTGTGACTCATTGTGTCAGTGAGTGAAACGGTGAGAGTTGGTGTGCGAAGTTGCGTGACTCAGGACTCTGGACGAACTCTGCGACGACTGCTTTGATGCATTCCGCGACGCCATGGACACAGGCCAGGGCAGGGATCAAAATTTTCAGCCGTGGGGACAAAACCCTTGAACTCGCGAAGCGACTTAGTAAGGAAGGTTGGGCTGCCGGGTCGCTGTCAGGGTTTCGGCAAGCTGACCAGTTCGAGCCTGGAGACTCCACGGTACCCTTTCGAGTGCACTCGCTGGCGCGAGGCGCTTTTGCCTTGCTGGGACATTCAATAGGCCGGGCTTCGGCAGCGCTTCACATCACACTGGAAGCTTCCTGAGGGTGCTGGAGTGTCAAGGTTTTGGCTGAGTCCACAAGACGGGTCTCTCTGTCGCTCGGAAGGTGCCTTGATTGCCATCAAAATTGCGAAGCGAGCTCGAGCTGAGCTAGGCTTGGGCATGTCAGTCATGGCAAAATTGTCGCGAATCCCAGTGCCTCCTTGACCGGATTCGAGGTGTCGAGCCGGTTGCTGTCATCATGCTGGAGAGGCATCACGAGCCAAACCGAGTCAAGACTTGAATCTTCGCCGATTGTAGCGCATCTGGCAGCACAAGCGAGGCAGCATGCAATGGGCTTTGCACTGCAACGTGCCCTCCATGTTGAGCTGCTGCTCAGGGGCGCTGCGCAACATCCGCTGTTCACAGACACCCGGACGAAGAGCTGGCTTTAGGTCACGCCTTTCCTTGGTCCTGTTAGCTCTTGCAACTGCACGGCCGCAGTTCCAGCGTAGCAAGGTCCGCGCAGTTATCCGCAGAGATGTTGGTACTGCTGGTGCCAAGGAAGTTGGGGCGGAGAGACTTCGAAGCGATCCGGCGTCCTTCTTTGAGTACTGGAAACTTGACACCTCCGAGACACGTAAACGCTGCATAAAGCCAAGCACCCTTCCACGATTTGTGTGCGGTCGGGGTGTCGGTCTTAATTGGCAAGTGTGATGAGCAGATCTCCGCAGCCGGGCCTGCAAGCCAAACTCGCCCTGAGCTCATTCAGCTTCAGTTGAAGGGCTGTCTTTCGGACTGATTGGTGGTGAGAAAGCGCCTCAAAGTGTCCTCGAATGAAGGCTTTGATCAGAAAGATCTCAAGACTTAAGAATCTCCAGTACTTCACCCTATCACGTTACGTAGAATTGCCAGATGTAAGAATTACTAGCCGGCAATGGGTAACCGCTGTGCGCCAGAATGCGCGGAAACTGACGCATGCCCTCTCTGCAAGCAAGACAAGGAGGACTCGTTTTCTGTACATACGCACGACAAGGCTGATGTGGTCAGGCTGGAGCTGAAACGGTCACCGCTTGTTCAGCAGATGACTGGCATTTGGTACGACAAGCAAACTGGCCAGCACATGGGCGAGATTTTCGATGACCACCTGTATTGGAACTTCTCTTTCGGTCTTCCCCCTGCATTGATTGAGACCCAGCTGGTCAACACGGTGCAACTTGACGTGCAGGGCAAAATTCTTCATGCCCAAGTTTCTCTGGAGGCACAAGCAACCATCACATGGAGGGACGGTAGCGTTTGGCTGCGGAAGTGAGATGTGGCTGAGCCCTGAGGGCGAAGACTGGAAAGATGTCACGTGGCACAACAAGATTGTAAATGCCGTTGGGTGGTATGCCATGAAAAATCAACTTTACACCATACACCCTATATGACAGACAGCGGCGCGCAGGTTTCACGTTCGATGGTGCGCACTGTTCGTGGCAAATCATTGGGCCGTATATCCCGATAGCGAGTCTCTCCAGTTGCTGGTTCGAACCGCCCGAAAATCCTAGAACTGGGGCGACCCAGCACAAAGCTGAGCTAAGCTCAAGCTCGCAGATGCTGTGGAGTGCCACTAAAGCATAGCAATGGGGTGGGCTCCGTGTTCCAGATTTTCGGGTGTAAGTCGAGGCTTTGTTGTCTTTTGTGGGGATCTTGGGTTTGAAAGATTGGTTTTGATAGCGCAGGGCCTCGTAGATCTTGAAGTTGGACAGCCTCACAAGCAGGCGCCGAGCCGGAGAAAAGATGCCCGATGCTTTACCGGGATGGTGCAAGAAGGAAGACTTCAAGATCTGTCGTGCATCCAGGAACCCGATGGTGTTCAAGCTGTACAAGAGTGCTGGAGACATTGGAAAACGCACCCTGGACATGTGGCAAAAGGAGCCCCCGTTGAGTTTTCCAATGAAACGATCTTGTTTCTGCAAGCCTTTGCACACTAGAGGACCAGCTCATGGACCAGGATGCGATCGAGGCAGGGACTGGGCACAGTCAAAGCTCAAAGCAGAGCGCAGGGTGCAAAGTCGTGCTTGCCTTGACAGAGACGGTGTGCACACCATGAGAAGGTGGGGTATCACGCCTTCAAGTGTCCGTTGACAGCTGCTTGGATGCAATCGCTGCCCCCCTACTAGTACCCACCCGAAAGCTGGATTGACGGAGGTAGGGTTGCTTGGATGATGCTGAAGCTTCCATGCCTTCGCGCCAGGGCTTGTCGACGCCGCGCATGCTGACTAACGTCTTTGACTGAGACTCAAAAAACTGGAGTCTACTCTCCGAGGCAATTGCAGCAGATGGATCCTGGGATTCATGGGTCACTCTTGAAGGCCTCGACGAGTCGAGACTTGTTGTCCAAATTATTTTGTGTTCACGGCTTTTGAGCTGAGAAGATGCCCCCTGGTTGCCACTGCCTCAGCTAGCCAAGGCAGGCGGCGCTCCACCAGAAAAATGTTGAAGCAGGCACCCTGAGCCCTGAGTGTTGCTCAGGTGGCTCACCAAGTGCAGGTCAGTTCAGTTGTGCAGCTTGCCTTGCGGTTGTCATTCCTCTGTGGTCAGTGACGCCATGTGGCTGCGGTCCCAAATCTATAAAATCCGCAGAATCTGAGAGGATTTTCCGCAGCAGATTCTGTAGTTGGCAGGTGCTTACCGGATCGAAAAAGATGGCAAGGCTTTTGCTGGGCACTTCCCGGCCTGGACATACGATGGATGGAAGGCTGTGGCACAGTTACACTGCGAAGCTGTTTTGTTTTGCCAGCTGCCATGTTTGTGTTTTGTCCGACACCCGTGACAGGACTGGACAGAGCACCCAAAGGGGTGCAACATCGTAAAGTGCAAAGACTGCGCTGCTCAGTTTGGCAGATAGAGTCCAAACCTTCGATGTGTATCAAGGTGGTGTTTGTCCGGCGCCGGTGTAGTATTGCCGCCGCCATCCACTCATGCAGAAGTTTTAGTTCCAGGTGCTTATGAGGCATGCATGCCGTGGCTGTCTCGTCATGCTGTCCATGCCTGCGGGCCGCGCAAAGGATCACATGACTGTCAAGCGCAATTCCATGTTCAAAGCCGAGCATCTCAGCAGAATTAGTGTTCAGGATACTTCCATGTCGAGCCGACAGAACCCGAAGGAATCACCTGTCACTTGTTCATGCAGCCTCACGGCCGAGGTTATGGAAAATCCTGAGAGATGTAGCGGCATCTTTCTGACTGCGTAGATGATTTGGATCAACATGCAGCGAGTGTCATGAGTGGTCTTGAGTGCCATGAACGCTTGAGCGGGAAACTGCTCGAGACATTGATCAGACACACGAACGGAGCACAGCGAAGGCTCCATTTTCCAGTTCAACGCGTCTCACTCCCATAGACTATAGATTCTGGACTAATTAGGCTCGTCCCAGCGGCAAAAATGCACAGTACATGTCAAGTACATTCAAGTACCAAAGAAACTCGGGACATGCTGACCGACACAGACAACAACAGCAAACAGTTGCATGTGGGTATCCGTGTGTGGTTTGCCGGCCGGCTTAGCAGAACCAGGACACGTGCTGCAGGATGGTCACGTGAAACAGAGTCACGTGGCTCGATTGGGAACGGCACTGAGTCAAGCCCTCACTGGCTAGCAGCTAGCGGAACTTGCCCGGCCCTGAACGCTTCAAGAAGCAGCCTCGAGCCTTGAGTTGCAATGCCGGCTGCCGTTTGAAAGAAGCTGCCGGCCGGCAGCTCGGGGGTCAGGGGAAGGAACCCTTAGCTTTCCGCATCAGGAATCTACTTGCTGCAGCCCAGCCGGCTCAAGCGAGTAGGTTGAAGCACCGGTGCAGAGATGGCACCCAAAGCCGCAAAAGCGAAAGCTGTTGGAAAGGCAGTGACCAAAGCCGCGGGCAAAGCCTCTGCCCCTCGGCCCGAGCCGCCCACAAAGCCTCCAGTCCCGGCCGTCCCGGCGCCCAGCGAGGCCGTGACTCTGACTGCCAAGCAGGCCGAAGGGCTCTTAGCCAGCCTTTGCGCAGAGGAACTCCGCATCCTCGCTGAGACCATGGATGAGGAAGAGCAGCTTGCAGCTCGCCAGATGCTCGAGTATGTTGGCGACAAAGATGTGAGCTGGGAAAATGCGCAACGGTCACTTTCCACCGGCAACCAGCTTGTCAATGAGATCTTGGAGATGCAGACAGGCGAATTCATCACGAAGCAAAGCTTGCAGAGGTTTGAAGAGCTCGGCCACCCGGACATTTCCGCACTGTGGGGCAAAAGCCGAACTGCTTACATCCTGGCGGTTTTCGTCCAGGCGTGTGTTCGGGATGCTCGTGATCGTCTGGGACTGACGGCCGCAGCACCCCCTCCACCCCCAATGCCGCAAGAGCCTCCAGCATGGCCCCTGGTTATCGGCTTCAAGGTGCGGACCATAGCGCTTGTGTTTGCACTCTCTGGTCTTTCCAAAGGGTCAGTCTGTCTGGTCCTTCGCCTGCCCTACTGTAGTCGGGGCAGAAGTGGACGCCTCGTCTTCCACAGAAAACGGCTTCAGGGCAAACCGAGGAGTCTTAGCAGGTCAGATTGAAGTGGCGAGGGCAGGTGCAAGTTGCAACTTCGGCCTTGGGTCCTTGAGGGGACTTGGTTTTGGCTCGGCAGGGCACTGGTTCCTGAGTAGCCATGACAACATTCAATCAAGATGTTCAAGTTCAACACAGTCTACCAGTTTTTGGAGAGCGAGGACACTTAGTAGTAGTCATCAATCAAAAACCTGGCATTGCTAGACCCTCTGGATGCAACGGCAGAGAGAGCGAATGGAGAACCTCCAAGTTTTGGGCACAGGCCTCTTGGTAGACGGCACTAGAGCCAGTGCACGCTAAGTCCAGCGCTCAGAACCGAGGAGTTGCCTGCGCGTATTGCAGAAGTTGTCCGGTGGAGCAGAACGGTGCTGGTGGTGTGCAACGGCCATGCCAAGGAAGCTGACACGTTCCTGACATACTCTGCGTACGTGCAAATTGATGCCAAATGGGTCATGGGAGAAACTATGATCAGAAAGACCATGGGCATCGAAGAAATGCAGGAAAGCCTGCGACAACGAGTTGTGAGCGCAATGAAGACTGGACTGCCATTGCATATCGCCATGGCAAACACGGCCGTGGCTTTCAAAGACAAGTTTTGCGCAGAGCGAACATTTCCTCATTCTGTATTCAATTTTTCAATGTTCAAAGGTGAGACGGGAACGGAGGCAGGCGAGTATAAGAAGATCATTCGAGATGCGGACTTGGAGGATTGGCCTGGCAGCTTTCCCGGGCAAATGAAGGAGGGTTTCTTCGTGGTGGTCACAACTGACTTTGACCTCGAGTCTGCTCGAGAATTCCTCCCCTCATCTCTACCGTACTTCGACGACATGGCCATCCTGGAAGTCGACCCCGCGTCCTTCACGTGATTGTTGAATACAGCGCAGCAGTAAGCATGCAGCACTGGGGCTAAGCAGCTGTGACGTGCCGACCTGGCTTCTCGTCCTGGCACGCAGATGAGCGACGAGGATCAACGAGCAAAAAGGCACGCACAGCATCAGCATAGAAGACAATTTTAAGATATTGACTGGTTCAGGCACTTTGGTTCAGTTTGCTGCCTTTCTCACGTCGCTCAGGTTATGTGCTTGCCGGACAACTATGGAGACGTCATCTCAGAACATGGTAGTCATTGCTTCGATGTGGTTTGCTGATTCTTGTTTTGATTCTTCGGCTTGAGGGCTACGATCCCATAGCTGGTGGCAACTTGAAGTGGGGCATCCTTGAGAAGGGGGCTTGCCAGCGCATGGCCGTTCCACACACATCGTTGCTCGACATGTTCGACACCTGTACCTGCACGTACTTGTCGTGCATTTTTCGGCACGGCCTTCCATCTCGCGACTCCTTAGGAGCATTCCAACTCAGACTGAAGTTTAAGTTGTTTGTGCATTCTAAATTATGGCTCCTTCGGGGTCGACAACCTCGAGTCTTGTGAGGGCACTCTTGGAAGCCAGAGACCGAGACTCAGGCATGGCCAGCACCCTTTTGCTCCTGCGAGCGATGCGCCGGTGATGTGTTCAGGGCTCAGTACAGAACATCCTTGCCTAGGGGGCCGGGGCAGCAGGAGAAATGCACCTGATGGGGCATGGCTTCTTCGTGTGCAAACCCATGATGTGTGACGGCAAAACTGGGAGCATGTAAAATGTGACACTCAGACCGGTGCCTTGCCATCTTGAAACGCAGGCCTCATTGTGCGCGCTTCGAGCGCTGGGCACCTGCCTTACCCTGGCCTCGAGGGCTTTGCTCGGCAGTCCCAGCGCGAGTAGAGCAGACCCAGGCCAAAGCTGCCAATGTCGGTTCTGTGAAACAGAGCAGGAATCTCAGACTTCACGTGTGTAGGGTCTCTCCAACTGCCTTGCAGCACAGTTTGTGTGCACGGGTGACATGTCTTGCTCCTTGTTGCGCTGCTCGGGCGAAGTCCCGAGGTGGGCGGTACCAGGAGTTGCTGGAGGCTGGAATCTGCAGCCGACCAGACTAACCCTGACAGATCAGAGAAGGGCACCGCTTAAAACGAGATCAAGCACATTTTTGACTTGATGTAAATGTATCTGACCTGAGCGAACGAGACAGGCGCACCCCGCCAAGAAATAAATAATGCCTTGAGCAATGAAACCAAAAACACTGCAGTTAATCGCTCTATCCAAAAATTAATTTATTAGCCTCTTCATTGCGTTGCCTTCTTCGTAAGTCTGTGTGTATGTCAGTCTGTGTGTTCGCTCATATGCATGCATGGGTGAGACCTATGTAATGTAATTGCAGAGCATTAATTTTGGACAAATGTGCCTACATACAGTGTGCACAGCATGCACATACAAGTGCAAGTAGATGAACCAACGAGTACATACACCAAGAACACAACTCTGGTTCTCTGCCATCATGCTGGGGCTTCACCTTTCGCCCGGCACGCGAACTGCAGACTGCACGTGCTTCAGTATGCCCATTGGCGTGCAGACAAGTGGATGCAGGTGAAAGGTCGCGACGAAGTTTTCAACTGCTGAGCTGCTGATTTCCTTGCGTGAAGATGCATGCAAGCCTGCGCCGAAACTGTAGTATACATCTGTAAAGGTACTATATATACACACATACACATGCGTGGGTACTTGATGCCTGCCATGCAGAGCCGTTGACGATGCCAAGCGGGTATGTCGCTCGTTAGTCTTAATTCGCCTGTCAGTCTCGCTCTCTAAATCTCTTGGTTCATGTCTGCACGGGAACCCGGATCCTGGGAAGGAGGCTGCCAGGGGCTCGCCACATCTTTCGCCTGACAAGGACCGACTGTCGACGTCTGTCGTACCGGCATCGCATCTCGGCGTCGGCGCAGTGGCAGTTCGAGATTCCCTCTTGCTGCCTGGGAGTGGCATTTCCTGCCGCGCTGCAGGAGAGGCAACTTCAGCTCGACTTGGATCGGACTTGGCCATCTTTGCGTGCCCCGTTGATACAGGAATGCTACCCAAAACCACCAGGACCACCATGATTCTTTCGGGCTCGTGCGGTGGACAGGTATGTTTTCAGAGCACAGCGGTGGTCGACGGTCGCTGGCCAACCTGCTGAAGGAGAGATGCGGGTGCTAGCCGCAAGCAGACCCATTCAAGGATGTTAGGCTGCGAGGTTCTGGGTCTTCTGAACACCATGATGTAATGAAACCTGCTGTGATTGTGACGCACTTTGAGACTCAAGTTGCAAACAGGCTTGGATCATCTTCGATGGGAACGAAGCCCAGCAGGAGAGGGCCCAAGCTTTTCGCTGCATGCCAACTTGCGCCTACCGTAGTAGGCGAGACTTGGGAGATCTGCACATTCAGGCAATGACTTTGGGGTTTAGACCTCTCAGAGCGGAATATTCTGCAGCACGACCGGCATAGGATGCGACATCGCACACAAGTGCCAGTCTTTTGGATGAGAGGCGAGCGCAGTGGACGGATGTCAAGAAGCCAGTGCCGAGGCCACTGAAACTTGTGTGCGTGTGTGTGTCTTAGTCGTTGCTGTGCTGAAGAGATGGCTGCAGATGGCTTCCGCTCTTGCATGCAAGAAGGACTCACAGTTTGCCACAGTGCAGCCACCGCAGCACTTTTCGCGGACTCCTTGCTTGAGATCCTCTCCGCAGTCGATTGCCGATAATTTGTAATGCTGCGCAGGTGGCAGGTGCTGTTGGGCGTTCCGGACTTGGACGACTTGATGATTAGATGTCGTGAGGACTAGTAGGCATTACAAACCTTCTGCATCAAGCGGACGGCGATCACCGCACCGTGCAAGCGCGTTTTGTCGTTGAGGTCGAAAAACTTCCCGCCGGAGCGAGGCAGTGGGGTATGTCCAGGGCTGGCATCTCAGAAGCTCGGCAAAGCGGCGGCACGATGCCTTGCATCCCCAGAAGGAAACATGCGACAATGTCATCTGCATACGGAGGCATGAATTTCATCGTCACTGCACTTCTTTGGCACTGCATGGCTGAAGAGGCAGCTGCAAGACAGGCTTTGCAATGTGCAAGCTGCACATACTGAATGCATGAGTCTGCTTTGTGTCAGGCAGTGTTCTGGCTCTTCGTGGCCACGGCTTCCGGCTTGCACCATAAGTGTTGTCAGATGGGACTGTGATTGTGTTGTGAGATTGAGCGCTTATGTGGTTTGCTGGAATGGACGACTTCTCCAAGAGTACGATCGCTTTTGCCTAATGTTGCATGGCCTATCTGGGGTCAGATGCCAAGGGTGATCACGAATCTTCGAACTTCCAAGTCTGCTGTCTCGGCGACCTCAAGCCCGACATGGCCCGTAAAAGACTTGCAGCTCAGAGACCCATGACCATGTGCCATACTGAACACCCCGTCGGCATGGTTCAAGGAGTCGCAATACGCAATACAGGTGACCTACTGAATTTCTGGAGGGACGCAATGTGAAGCTTCTGGATATTACAACCGGAGGGTATCATCCCACCTGTCTTTTCGATGCCATCGGCTTTCCTGACCAAGGCTCAGGCTCAGGCGGCTAAGGACTCGGCAGGTATATAGTGACCAGTGGTAGCAGCTAGCAGTGCGCGCTCCGACTGCGAGCCTGTCCGAAGAACTGCCTAGCCGGGCCTAGCCTCCCACGGTACACGATTTGAATCACACGACCCTGGCCCGGTCGGAAGTCAACGGTCACTCCTTTGTCATTCTTTGCTCTGTTGCGTCCGTCATCGCGAGACTTTTGAGGTTCACAACTACGACCTGCGTAGCATGTTTGAAGCTCCCGATATGCACGGATTGAAGGCACAGCCCCTGGTGGTTTGCGAGTCTGATGCTGTTCAGAAGCACCACAGACCGGCACAGATGCCAGGTACGCTCCTTCACGATTGCTCAGCTCGTACATCAAGAAATGTTTCTGCTCTCAGAGACAAAAGATGACCTCCTGTGACATCTGGCTCATTGCCCGACTGTTGCCCGACCACAACGAATGGCAAGAGTGATGGAGAGTTGTGAAGTTTTTTGAGCTTCTCGAAATCCGTGGGCAGCTTCAGGCCCGACCTTTCTGCCCATTTGGCTGAGCACATGCAAAACTCTCTGAGTGGGTAACTCAGAGTTTGACCAAAGGGCTCCACGAACCCCCGCGCCCTCCGAGTGAGCATTTTGCTCCAGGTCTGCTCTTCACGGAGTGGCTGCCTGGCGCTCTGGAATGCTCTGGACTTCACTTGTGGCAGGTTTGCCGGTGACGACAGGGTTTGACATGAAGCAAACGCAAATCCCTGCCAGTGCCGAGGCTGACTCTGTTCGCAGGGAGCATGCCCCTGACACCCCTTGCCTCCGACTCGGCGTTTTTTGCTTGGCCATCGCTTGACATGTCGCGTGTAGCAATGTGTAGCACCATAGAGGTTAACAGTTCCGAGTTGCTCAAAGGCGATCCTGTGGGATCACTTCTTCCAGGAAGGTGAGGGCCCAGTACATGCCAGATGGGTCTCCGTCGTCTGCTTCACAGGGAGAATTTGTGTGCGCATTTCATGGCAAGCAAGTAAAGTGGGCTCAAGTTGATTGCAGACCCAACGCGAAAAGAGCACCCGAAGCTGATCAAAGTCCGTAGACTCTAGCCCTGGAAGCAAGCGGCCGCTTGAAGGTTTATGCGTAGGCTCACTGTGCGCCATGGCCTTTGTCAAGACGCACAGGGAAGAAACCACGCGAAGAGCTCAAGGCCAAATCTGGTGTGTGCTTCCGGCCAGTGTGTGCCAACACGTGGTTTGTGGCGCCCGAGCGTGTGTCTGTGTGTTGGTTGCCAGGGCTTAGCGGACAAGCATCTTGCGGCCTGACAGGTCCAGACTTCGCAGCACGCAACTCGGCTGCACCCTGGTACGCCCCTGCAAAGCCTTGATCGTGTGAGTGCGTATGAGCAGGTCCCATGGCACTAGACATTCAAGTCTCAAGACGCGACAACACAACACGGCTTGCTCTCCACGTCCTAGCAAGTCAGCCATGCCGTTCCTGCGACTGCTGTGCCTCGGCACAGCCGTGGCTGCCATGGCAGCAGATGCACCTGCACAGGAAAGCTGCCGGTCGCAAGGAACTCGATGTCCTGACAAGGGTCTGTCGTGGCTGCAGCTGAAAGATGATGTGAAATTTCGTGCCAGCCGGGCATCTGAGCTTGGAAAAGCTCAAGCAGTCAGCGATGGATGCTGCAGCTCTTTCGACACTTGGCCGAACGTCGACAATGGCGTCACTTGTGAAGACTGCATGGCCCTGGTGCTCACCGCACCGTACAATGGCCGTTGTGACAGGTACTGTGAGAGCTTTGGGCATGTGTGCCTGGCAGCGGCGGAGGAGAAGGCGGAAAGCTGCGACGTGGAGTACACACAACCCTGCAATCAAGCCATTTCCGGGACATCGGACATGCTGTGCAAGTGCGTCAAGCCGGATGCACCGGCCTCTTGCCCTGCTCCTCCACCAGAAAGCTCGTGCTGCAGCGCGTTCACCAGGTGGCCGGATGTGGACAATGGCGTCACCTGTACAGACTGCATGGCCCTGGTGCTCACCGCCCCTTACAACGGCCGTTGTGACAAGTACTGCGAGAGCTTTGGGCATGTGTGCGTGGCAGCGGCGGAGGAGAAGGCGGAAAGCTGCGACGTGGAGTACACACAACCCTGTGATCAAGCCGTTTCCGGGACATCGGACATGCTGTGCAAGTGCGTCAAGCCGGATGCACCGGCCTCTTGCCCTGCTCCTGCTACAACTACCACTACGACTACGATGAGCACATCCACCACAGCACCACCAGCTGCTGAGACATGTTGCAGCTCTTTCGACACTTGGCCGAACGTCGACAATGGCGTCACTTGCGCAGACTGCATGGCCCTGGTGCTCACCGCACCGTACAATGGCCGTTGTGACAGGTACTGTGAGAGCTTTGGGCACGTATGCGTGGCAGCGGCGGAGGAGAAGGCGGAAAGCTGCGACGTGGAGTACACACAACCCTGCAATCAAGCCATTTCCGGGACATCGGACATGCTGTGCAAGTGCGTCAAGCCGGATGCACCGGCCTCTTGCCCTGCTCCTCCGGCTACCACTGCTCCGCCCACACCATCCCCGAACAGAAGGATTCAGGTTGTCGGAAAGCAGCTGCTCGTCGACGGCAAGCCGATCCACATGAAGGGTGTTGCATGGAACCCGGTGCCGAAGGGTGGCTCCCACCCGCGCGATCTAGACTTCGCTGGGCTGGTTGAGCAGGACGCGGCGCTGATGCAGCGCATGGGAATCAATGCTGTCAGGACCTACGAAGCGATCACAGACAAGAAGGTGCTGGACACGCTCTGGAGCAAAGGGATTTGGGTCGTGAACAGTGTCTACAATTATGGTGGATCATCGGCAAGCTCGGCGGCAGAGGCCGTACGAGCCTCAAAGGATCATCCGGCCATCCTGATGTGGAGTATCGGAAACGAATGGAATTACAACGGTCTGTATGTCGGCATGAGTTTCCGCGACTGCATTGCTCGTGTCCGTGAAGTTGCTGAGATTGTGAGAAGTGTTGACACTGAACACCCCATCTCGTCGATCTATGGAGAGGTTGTCGGCAAATTTGATGAGGCCGTTGACCAGCTTCGGGATGAGATTGACATTTGGGGTATCAACACGTATCGGGGCATCAGCTTCGGCAACATGTTCAGTCAATACGAAAGAGTCTCTGACAAACCCATGTATTTGGGAGAGTACGGTGCTGATGCCTTCAATGCGAAGATCAGCCGAGAAGATCCTGAATCACAGGCGAGGGCCACTCGGGAGCTCACAGAGGAGATCATCAGCGAGTCCTCCGTGGTCGGGCCCGGCGCTTGCATTGGAGGATTTGTTTTCGAGTTCGCGGACGAGTGGTGGAAGGATGGTAGTGGCAGCCCCAGGGTCCATGACACCGGCGGGATTGCACCAGGTGGTGGACCCTACCCAGACAAGACCTTCAACGAAGAGTGGTGGGGCTTGGTCACGGTCGATCGGGAGCCGCGACAGGCTTTCGATGAGTACGCTAAGACGGCCTTGCCGCAAGCTTTGGCACAAGATTCAGTCACTTCAGTCCTTACAGGCTGAAGCAGATGAGCAGGCCACAGGCGATGCTTTCCTGAATGTCATATGCAATTGGCACCCTGTCTAATCTGAATGCTCTAGTTGAAGAGCAGGAAATCATTGCTAAAGCCTGTTTCATGTACAGTTCCAGGTTTAGCCGAGATCGCGACACGATCTTGGCATTTTTGGGTGCGAGGCAGTGCCTCACGTCGCGGAACGCCTTGACCTGCGCCGCGTTGCGCCGACACCCGGGACCACCAGGGTCACCAGGGCTCGGCCTGTTTTTCTTGACCAACAAGGGCTTTTCAGCGACCTTTCGCAGCAGGCCGGTAGCACGGCCCTTCAAAGCCGAAAGCCCAATTCATTGCATGCTCACGCAGCCACATGCTGCACGGCTTTGCACGAAATGTGTAAAGGCCTTCTGCGGCCAAGGCGGCCCTTTGCTCAAGCCACTTGTCAACAAGTGATGGAAGGTGGATTATGGTAGATTTTCACAAAATGGTCGTGGCCGTGAGCAGGGCACAGGCCGTTACAGAAGGTGCCGCGGGTTGTTACAACCAGGCAGCACTGGAGATTTACGCGGCGTTGCTTCCGGCAAATGCTGCACATGCATGGACGCAAGATCCAAGAAGTCCAGTCTGGACAAACTGTTCGGCAGGAGTTCGTGGTTCGGCACAGTTGCATATTTATGCAGAAGACCCCTTTTGAATGGTGCCCCACAGTGCAGGATAAAATAGCTGACGCGCTCTTTCTGGACGTGTGTGAAAACTTGACACAATCAGCGTGAGAGGCTCGAGAAAGAAGCTCAATAATCGTTTCTAATCAACTGATAGGAGGATTGCATCGTAGGTTCGTCCTAGCCAGGCGGGCGGGAAAAATAGGAGGATTAACGGTGATCGCTGTGAATCTCAGGTTTTGATGCTCGGCTGGATTTCCTGGAAGAAGCCTTGACTGCCTTTCAGGCCAGATGCCCCTCTTGCTTTGAATTCTGATTTGCACGGCACCGTGGTGCCAAAATTTACTCGCAGCACCGTGGTTGTCCCAGGCACAGGTGGAACAAAAACAACACGCCTCCAGACACTTGCTGGACATGAACATCGACAGTGTTCGGCGGGAGCTGGAAGCAGCAGCACGAGCCATCCAGCAGAAGGACCACACCGAGCTTTTGCAACAAGCATCTTGGCGGCATTTCTGCTCAAGAGCACTCATGGAGCAAGGCCCGGGGAGCCACACTTGTTGCACTTGCTGTCACTTCTGAGGCAGAGGCTGTGGCAGCCAGCTCGGCCACAAAGGCTGTCCGAGAGTCGCTGCACGAGGCCGCAAGAGCCATGGTGAAAGGTCTGGCATGCAAAGCACTCTTAGGGGATTGAGGTCAGTATAAGGTCCCTGCGTGTCAGGAGATGGTGGGTATCACGCGCAAGATAACCGCGATAAGTGGCTCAACTTGATGAGCTGGGCTGTGTGGCTAGGGAACCGAGTACACTGATTACAAGGCACATGTGTTCGCAGACTCAGGCGATACGTTGGATGAGCGCCTCCGAATCATGGAGGATAGGCTCAAAGCAATGGACAAACGCCTTGGCAAATCCGTGGAAGAATTCTACCACCAAGTAGAGGACTTGGAACACCGCTTCGCAAACGAGGCTTGGATCCAATAAAGTCATCTCTCAGCTTACGGCTTACCGATGTTATTGCATCAAGCTGGGCAGTAAGGGCAGCAGCCGAGTCCCTTGTGAAAAATACATCAAGACTGTTTCTGCATGCTGCCAACTGCATTGATAGAGCACATGCTCCTTCTTGAACACTAAACGACTTTAGGCTAATGAGAACAAGGCATCTGCCTGTAAGCTGACAGCCTCGACCGATCTTTGGGTATCTTTGCCGGAACCGCGAAGGTGGGCTTCCTAGCAGAAACGAGCCCAGGAGTCTACAAGGGAAGAACCCCCAAAAGTCGAAAGTGCTGAAGATCTGGATGAAACATGGAACACTGTACAGTTGGCGGAAGCGCTAGTAAGCTGTCCTTTTCGATGTGGGTTTTGCCGAGGTGCTGTGTTCGTCCTGTCTTGCCGGCATACCCTGCCGGTACGAGGAAACGCAAACATCGCCTGAAGGCTACGAAGTACTGTGAATCGCCTGCCGCACGTTCCATGTCATGAAACATGGCACAACACGATTCCACCGTATGAACCGTATGATCTAGGTTTGCGAGTAGCTGCATGCCAGTCATTTAAGGACGAGAGCAAGCTGGACCCGACCGTGGCAGCACTGATCCCCAAGCTTGTCCAGAGCTGGGGTGAGGGACAATTCACCTCGCAGGGTGACATGGCGAAGTGGATCGAGGGCAAGTTCGACAACCTCGAAGCTGACCTGTCCGGAGACATGCGAGGCTTAAAAGTTGAGATTCAGGAGCTGCTCAAGAATGCGAACAAAAACATGAGCCAGCGAATGGACCAACTCGTTTCGGAGTGCGTGGAAAACAAGATAACTCCTGTCGAGAACCAGCTGACATCCATGGAGATGATGCTCAGGAGATGTGGGGACGATAGTTTTCCAAAATTTCCAAGCAAGGTTTTACTACATGAGTTTTCCGGTGGACGGGCCCTGTTCCCTGAAGGAATGTACTTGCTCGTCAAACTGCTCTGGAAGAAAACCCTCCTGCAGCGCGGCAGGCGGAGGAGGACATAAGCCGCATTGAGGGGCAGGTCGCCATGAATAAGGCTGTCTTTGCGGATGGTGGGCACTGCGGTGAGTTACCGCAGTGCTCACCGAGCCACATTGTCTTGAGGTGTTAGTAGCTTAACTGCTTACCTAAGACATTCAATGCCATGTTCAGCCAAATGCTTCCAGAGGCCCGACTTCTCCAAGTGCCCTGTCATGATTCCAGGAGGTGTACGAAGATCCGGTGGAGACACAGCCAGAAGCTGCACCGGCAGGCTCTTCAGGGGAACTAGACCTAACAGGACTTCTCGAATCACAGCATCCTAGAGCCTGCCTGAACCGGTGATGGTGCGCTTGAGCGCGGTTTGTGCTCGATCCGTCTAGCATTGGTGTTGGCTTCGCAGACTCAGGCGACAGCTTGGGCTCGTGGTTGAAGAATCAGATGCCCAGCGGAGCAGATAGTGGCATAAGCATGTGTGCAGAGGAGCCACGATGTCAACAATAGCTTAGATGCAGCAAATGCAAAACGGTTCAGCGTCCCTGTCCAAGGATCCGTGCGATTACAGACCAGGCCGGGCAGAGCAGCGAGGAGCAGGAGCTGAGTGGCCCAGAGCTCTTGCGCTCCGGCGTCCCTTCGGGACTATTACATCATGACCTTGCAGGTATTTAGGGGATCTGTGCCAAGCTTCTGTTCTTTAACAAGCTGAGGGCCTGGATGAGGAATCAGGTCACAGACATGGTGCAAGGCCTGGCTTGAAGTGAAGAGCCGTCAGAATTTGGAAGAAGCGGGTGAGCTGGCACTTTGCACAGTCGTCTTGGATTCGTGCATCTGCGGTGTTTTTGTACTTGTCACTCGGGACTCGTGGCTTGTGTGGCGTGTTTTGGTGTTCAACCGTTTGCAAAACAGCAAAGAGGGCTCGGCTTCTGCACTTGTCCGAGACCTGGTGCCACCGCCGAACCAGAAGCACAACTCCCTGTGCAGCAGCACCTCTGACGTCCCTTCCCAGGCGTGGAGAGTTGCTTTTTCAGAACTGCGAAGTTCGAATCTAGGCGAAACCGTTACACCCGGGGGAGTGAGTTCAGTTGAGCACCATGAAGACACCATCACTGCGTCCCATTGTAGGGGCAACGCATCTTTGAGTCTGGCATGTCGCCTCCGATCTCTTCTCATCTAACAGCGGGTCTGTTTCAGAGCTGATCCAGGCTGGTGAGGACGTGGTTGCTGCAGCTGAGTCTGCTGAAAAGCTGTCGAACCTTGAGATCAGCCAGTTGGCACACATTACTTCGGTCTACAATGCGCCGTCTCCATATCCTGTGCGGCAACGCCACGCCTGAGGCACCTCAAACTTGGCCTCGCGCCTTGCTGCCCTCGAGGATGCGGCTCTGGTTGGTCGTGTGGCGGCCCTCGAGGGTGCATGCTTGGAAGAGCAACTGGGATGAAAGGGGCTTTTACGGAGCAGACGTACGTAGCCGGGAAGCAGTAGCAGGCTCAGTGTTGTCAACCTCGTGTCAGTGTTGTGCATTGGCTCGCAGATTTGAAGCTTCTCGGGGACCACTGCCCTTCTCCTTTTGGTCCGGGGTCTGTAGGGTCTTCTTGGGCCTGGGGTCTTCCTACGCTGCAGTGTTACAGCATCACGTCGGCATCCAGCGAGCCCACAGTTCAGCTCAGTTCAGGGTGGCTCGGGACTGCACGCGATTTGCATCGCTTGGCCTAGCGGGTATCATCTTCTGCCGAGGCGGCTTGCACTACTCGAAACTTCGCGTCCGGTGTTTTCAGGTGCCGGCCTCAAGCTGGGGGGGAGCGTGGAGCCTCAAGGGGGTTTGGTAGCAACACCTGCTTTCAGATGCTTCGCAGGGGGGCTTCCTGCAGCTACTGCCGGCAACCAGACTGGCCTGAGTCCGGCTAGCATCAGCCAGGTGCTATCACTGCGTCTCCTGGCTTGCACTTCCAAGCTTGGGCAATTCGATTCAAAATCCGAGTGGTCTGACGGTGTCATGCCCACATAACCACAGGAATGTAGAGGTTCGAAGCTTAGCATTAGCAGCTAAGCATTCAGCAAGCGTCAGGTGAAGAGGTCCATCGACTGCGCAATCGAGTCGGCGTACTGGAACAGCCACTTGGTGTTGCCTGTGGCTGCCCGCGCTGGCCGCTAGACGAGGTCATATCATAATTTGGCTGATGGATATCCTGTCCCGGCAGAGGCTGGTCCAAATCCCCGACATGCAAGTCGGACCGACGGAGCCAAAGAGCCCGCCGTACGCTGAGGGCATCTCGACCGCACACATGGTCCAAGATTTCAGAACCTGACAAGCAAGCTGACGATCTGCGTCCCCCAAGCTTCTGTTTCCTTTGCCTCTCGCTTGCGAGCCCACTTGGGCTATTTGCCCAGGTTCCCCAAAGTTGGGATCACCTCGCAGGACCGGGGATCCCCAAGCATAGCTCATAGGAGACTCCAAAGTGATGCGAAGCGTATTTGTGAGGAGCTTAATGTGATGTAAGGTTCGACATGTATTGCCATACGTGATGAGTGCACATTCTCAACATACATACAAGTACAAACCTGACCCCATGTGAGGTCTTCTGTGGAACCGAAGTGTTTTGCATGGTTTAGGAGGTGCAGCATGCTTCGATGGACCCCAACCCCGTTTACCACACCCGATGCCCCTCGAGTTAGCCAGACAGAGAACGAAGGCACAAATTTCGCTGATGCTGTTGTCGATACGTAAAGTAAACCTCCCAAAGTATGTGTTCCCACAGAGTGGCGATATCTGCGCCGTCGGACCTGGCGTTCCATGGCTACTTACTGCCCTGGTCTGTCGGTGCGGCGCATCATACAGCGTTCATAGGGTGCATCGTGCGGAGGGGCATCAGACGTGTAGCTGTCATGGGACATGCTTACTCAGCACGATAGTTTGGGCCGGGCCATTCCTCATATGCTGATGTTGGAGCGGGCATTTGCGGTGCAACTTCTTATGGCAGATGCTGGTTTGCAGGAACTCTTAGGTCAGGCGCACAATCTTTTCTTCAGTATGCTTACGGATCATGGCACTTGACTCGAACTTAATGTCCTGCCCGAAACATGGTATCCGCATGTGACTGCTTTCTTCATTGACCTTTGCGTGTCCTGACATGAGCTCAGGGTTGCAGGAGCAGGCATAGCTGTAGAGCCCTGTTTCAATAAAGGCTGTGCACTCGATACGTTTACACGATTCCGCCTACTTCGTCTGTGCAAGTTTAGCTAATACCGCGGGATGTTCGACCTTCGAAATGCTTCGGCTGCAGCTGTGGTCGCAGGTTCGAGGGGGACGAAGACATAAAGCGCAGCCTCTCTGACTTGTGGTGCGCAGTGTCCGGGGACCAGCGAACTTTGGGCATCCTTTCCTCGAAAATGGAAGATGCTGTGAGAGACTTCTCCAGATTGCTGCCCGGCAGCCTTCCAGAAGCAATGCTTGTATGCTGGAGCGTGCAAGGTGTAGGGCGCGCAGGGTGCAATGTCAGTACGCCGGCACTGCAACCCTGCCGCCTGTCCAGGCAGATGCGATTTGAGGCAGCGCTGCCGCAACTCTTGCAACTTCTAAGCGAGCTTCTGCGCCGCCACGGCGGCGGCACGGGCGAGACTGGAGAGGGATCGGAGGACTGGCGCGTGAGTCAAAGACATGCATTCAGAGCAGACTAATGATCTGCAGGCATCTAGAGTCCAACTTGTGCTTGAAGGCTACAGTCAGGCTGATCAGAGACCACAAGGTTTAGCAAGCACCATGCATGAGCGTAGTCTCTCTCTCTCTCTCTCTGTGTTGTTAGACCGTTTCTTGATCCACATGTGAAAGTTGCAGATTGAGCCCTGTTAGATGGACGTGCTGGTCGCCATGCAGAAACTGTTGTTCGGCGGAGAGTCTGGAATGCCATTCGTGCCTCACGGCCGCCCGCAGTCGCAGAATCCACCAAGGCCACAGTGGAACGGCAGCCTAAGTAAAATAACTGAGACATGCCTCGGCTCTGTCCACCTTAACTGTGCACCTGTAGACGGGCAAGAAGCTTTTGGAAGATCGTGTGCCAAGGTGACAGCAATCATTGATTTACACCCAAGGTCGCCCCATGTGCTGAGGGAGACCTTCAGTGCCTTCGAAGCCGACGCTGATCTGCAATCAGCTTGGGGGGGGCTTGCACTGGTCAAGATATGGGATGGCTTGTCCTGCCTTTCCAGCGTCGCGCACGGCTTGAGGTGATGCGCAGTGAAATGGAAAGGCGGAGAGCTCAGAGAGCTCGGACCCTTGGAGAGGGAGCTCAGCAAGCGGTGAGATGCAGCCACAGGCTGAGAGATGAGTTTTTCCGGGCAATGGCCGACAAGGCACCGCAGCAGATTTCAGGCTGTATGGACCAAAAAAGAAAGAGAGTGTGGAATGCAGGCCAAAATCGATGACACCGAATTTCTCGCAGAGCAGATGCGGCTTCTACATGGACAGTTTCAGATGCTGTGGCAGAATTTCGAGAAGCTCATAGCTGGTGAAAAGGACAGAGAGAGGGGTTTGAGGGACAGACAAGGCTTTTGAACGGCAAGATAGTTTCCTTGCAGGAGTCAAACGCTGCAATCTGGCGTACGCCGCTTCATGCCAGATGCGTGAGCTGCGACAAGAAAGTGGACATCAAGGGCTCCTTCGAAACAAGGAAAAGGATTGCCCTTCCTGAGCAAAGCCAAATGCGACAGTCCATTCCCGGTAGGGAGCAATTAGTCACAGGACGTTGTTGCGCTTGGAGTATTTTCTTCCGGCGCGTGACACTACACAATTGCAAGTCGGAAACCCGAGGCATGGTGCTGCTGGATCGGGATCCTGCGTTCTTGCAAACACAGTCGCCAAGCCCTGTTCCCTACGAGCGCCGCTTGGCCTGTCAACAAGGAAACGATCCGAAACACACACCCGACACTTCCTCAGGTGCTTCCTCTGCCCGGCGTGCCCGGGGACCACGGGATTTGCCAGCGTCTTAGGCTGCTTCCGAATGGATGCAGAGCAAGATGCAAGGCAAATTCCGCAACGTCTGTCCTAAATCTTCCGAGGCCGTCACTCAGCAGGCCAGATTCCCCGCCGCTCGCGAGCAGTAGGGAAGGAATTGAGGATTAAGAGAGACATGCCAGAATCACAAGAGATTTTGGACACTCGGAAGAAGCCACGACTGGGTCTATGGCTGTCGCAGCAAAGGCAGGCTTTGCAATGATGTGTCTCCGAGTTAGTGAGCCGCAACGTTGTGCCAAAGTGCACATGCTTGAACTTGACCTGGCATGTCGTGCAGAAGTTAGCAAAGCATCCAAAAAGGTGCTCGGCTCCATGAAAGATGCGCATGTCGATCTATTCGAAGATGTGCGTTTAGGCCATGTTCGGCTTGCAGTGCGTTTGGCCGGCATCGTGTTTCACCCAGGAAGGCGCCAAAGCGAGGCAGTTCGTCGCTTCTATGTCAAATCAGCTAACGGACTGGTGATCCTATACCTGTTTCCTGGACGACATTGGTTGTGGAGCTGCAGCTTTGGTTGCAAGTGTCTTACGCACCGCTACGGAGCTACGGGTTGGGCCAAAGATCCCAAGCATGCGCTTCTGCAATCGGCGAGGGACGAAAAGGATCCCTTGTGCATCAATCGGATCGCCCTCGGCCGTGCTCTGTGCCAACTGTGTGCCCGTGTAAAGCCTGGCTTCAGGCTACAGCGTGATCTACCGCCTGATACTGGCCAGATTGAGGCGGCCCAGTGTCAAAGTGGCCTAGGCTAGGGTCAGCTTCAAGCTTTGGCCTTGATGCTAGGCCGCTAGACTCCAGTTTGCAATCAGAGGCATTTGAAGGTTTGTCGTTGGGTTTTGCCCTGAGTTGTGGGTGTTTGAGTCTGTATGAGCGTTGCAGCTTCACGCTCCTTTCCTGGCTTGTCTTGTCCTGTCGAACATTGAAGCCTTGCTCGAAAGCTGTCCGAGGGTTTGGGACTCCTGCAGCTGCAAAAGCATTTTCAAGCTGATCCTTTCCAGCCCTTTTTGAATACTTTGAAGGTCCCGGCTCATCGTCCCACATGCCCCGTAATGGCCGAATGCCTCAAGACACGTGAGCGGTCCAGTCCGGAAACGGAGATCAGGTGCTTGAGACCGTGGCTTCTGGCAGAGACTGATTTTGGTGTGCTGGTTCATCTGGTGCGCCTCTGATATTGTGGGATCTTGGAATCTTCTGGATGTGGTGCATGAACAGTGCTTTGTAGAATTTCTTGAGCGGGGGGAATGTGTGGGAATTCGCATGGCCGAGATAAGACAACAAGGTGAAGAACGCTCACTTGGACTTCATCGGCCCCGACTGCCGGTATCCAGTCCCAGATTCTTCGGGCACAGAGGGTTCGTTTCGCATGTGGAACGAATTGATGATATGCAGCCGTGGCTTCTTCTGGAGGAACCAAGTTGAAACTCTCAAGTCTCGTGCTGCCCAACTTGCCTGCTCGCACAAGGCCGTGGCCTCGACCTGCCCGACCAGGCGCTCTAGTCTCTTCAGGGTCCAAAAGTATCTCAGATCTAGAGGGTGACAGGTTGAAATTTGGCCGCGTGTCGGCGTCACATGTCTGTTTTGGCACCTTGTCCAAAGCGATTACATTTACAAGACTCTCGTGGCTTGGAAGCGAAATTATGCTTGACGATTGACGGGTCCGTTGAAGTAACTCAACATTAGGGCGTAGTTTTCAGCACACTCGGCTCAAGTTCGTGGCGAAGTCGGCGCACTTCGCCAGTTGGCCACGTGGTGCGAAGCTGTGCATTCACTCGAGTATGTCTGCAGCTTCGTGTGGCTTTGCCAACCTAGTAAGTCGCAGACCTGAGCGTGCTGAAAAGCACGCCCAAACTTTGAGTTACCTTAACGGAGACGACAAGCAAGATTTCACATCCAAGCCGCGGAGGTGTTGGGCACACGTGCACTGAATGCAACTGCCTTCACACCCTCCACGACCTAAGCGCATCGTCTCGAAAGGCCTTCCCGGATTTGCCGTGGAGGAGTCCAGCCCAAAGCGTGGCGAGGGCGTGTCCCGTTCTGCTCACCCAGGCGTGGACACCATAATTAGCATAATTTAACCACGGTCTTGACTCTCTTGTGTCCAACCGATTCTCAGGAGTGCATTCTTAAGAGTGATCAAACTCACTCGGAACAATCTGCTATCTGCTCGATCCGCAGATGGCACGGCTGTGACTGCTGGGCCTCAGCCGATGATGAGCAGACGCCGTGGATTGCTGAGGCGACGCGGCAACCTCCTCCTTCCTGCTAGTACTGCTAGAACGGCTGCTACTGGTACTACGGATACTACTACTCCTGCTGCTGCGGGTGGGTGACAAAAACTGCTGCTGCTGCTGCTGCTGCTGCTCCTGCACGACGACTACTGCGACGACTACGACGACGACTGCTTCTACTACTGCTGCTGCTGCTGCTACAACAACAACAACAACTATACTACTACTGCCACTGCTACTCCAACAACTGTTACTACGACTACTACTACTACTAC
>CAJNDV010034307.1:73369-93950 GCA_905221635.1 Symbiodinium sp. CCMP2456 | reverse complement strand
GGGGGGGGGGGGGGGGGGCTATACATGGCTTTGTTGCGCGGTCTAAATCTCCGAAAGGAGATGTCTTGCATAGCCCCCGAAAAAATATCGGCGTGACTTTTGCACTAGCACCAGTCTACGAAGCTGCTTGGAAGCTGTGCGCAACCAGCGTTGCACCAAACCCTCGGCCCAGTGAAACCGACAAGCGGAAGGGCTCAAGCCCCAACACGGTTTAGGGCTTGTGGTTTAGGGTTTGGGGTTTAGGGTTTAGGATCTGCATGGGGTTTGGAGTTTAGGGTTTCGGGTTTTAGGGTATCTATCTGCCACCAGAACCCTTCAGAAGATTGAAAGGCAAACCGCACAGCCTGTAAACCGTAAACCTCGGGGTTGCGGCCGAGAATCAGGAACGTGAATCGCTTCGGTGCCCTGCCTCACGTCAACATTTGATCAGCACTGGAAGGAGTCTCGTAGACTAGAATTTAAAGCTGAGCTGAGTTAGGATGTGTTGAAGAACCCTAAGCTGGGAATGCAGGAAAGGGCTGGTGCTGCTAGAGCCAGAGCTAGAGCTTGAAGAAAGTTGGTTCTGTATATGCACTTCAATATTCTAGATCTCGTACATCGCGTGAGACCTACACAAACCCTAAACTCTAAAGCCCAAACCTTATACCACTGGCACCAGCCTTAGCCCACTGATACCAAGAGTCTTCGCTGAGCTTCGCAGGGGGCAGCGTCGCTGCATCCGAGGTCTCGAAGGCTCAGCACCGTTGTACTTCCTCGAAAATAAACGAGGCTTTGCGTTGCACACGTGTTTATATATATATATATACACAGACACACACACACACACACACACACACACACACACACATGTTCACAATAATGAGGATCCAGGCAAGGAGGATAGACTTGAAGGCCTAGGTGCTTCGCAACCGCCCCCCCCCCCCGGGCATTTCAATACGTTCATCGCAAGTCTTGGGCCACAGTGACGTCCTGCTCGGAGCCGAGCAACCCAAGCAGTAGGTTGCTGGGTAGCTGCGGCTACCCGAATGTTTGCGAATCCTATAGCCCAGAAGCCTTTTGGAATACGGTCATGGGCTCAAAACCCTGAGATGATGCGTCTATAGGGATAGGGCAGAAGCAAGGCGAAGCCACTGTAGTTGCAGTTAGTAGTGGTCGTTGGGGTTGTGGAGAAATGCGGCTTGCACCCTAAAGCCTACATGGTATACTCAATCCTCATCTTCTTGACCCGCGAAGCCCTAAACCAAAGCCCTTAGCCCTCATAGATCCCGTGTAGTAACACCTCGCAGCAACCCGAAAGGGTCCAAGTACCATTATAGTAGGTACTTAGTAGGTATTCGGGCCCCAAAAGTATATACTATACTAGTACTTGGACCATTTGGGAACCCTATTAAACTCTACACCCTAAACCCGAGCGCATAGGCCGAGGAGATTAGACCGCGAAAGCGCGAGTCCACAAAGGCCCGGCGGCTGTCTGAAAAGCCGTCGCCTCGAATTTTACTGGACTGGGACTGTACAGTTTAGGGCATATTTTTTTGTGGGCTTTACTTGGGGATTTCCGAGCGTAACTTTCCGGTGTTAGACCCATAGCTGGCCCCGCAACTCCGTAGCCTACTCTATGGAATTCTGGAGTTTCCTGGCTCCTGGAGGGAAGGCGGAGTGTTTTCTCAAAATGAGGTTGAGGCCTGAGCATTTCAAGCCAGTCTTAGCTCCCTGAAAGATGAAGTTCACTCGAAACCCTCGATAGGTTTCGTGTACGCCCTTAGGGGTTCCCTGAGTGGGTCCTGCTGAAAGCTCAAAATAAACGGCCAAGTCCAAGGATTGTTTGCTTTTTGCCTCATGCTTTGTGCAATCCTAAACGGATGTTAATCGTCTTCGACTGTTGGGGTTTAAGACTGGGATTCAGCAATGTTGCCTTCACTGCGGTGTCCTTCTCTTGCACTGAACATCAGATCCAATACCCGAGTCTCCCAGATTGTTTTCGTGAGATCTTTTTAGCGCAGGGGCTCAGATTCGTCAGTCTCGTGTAGAAGCCTAAATAATTCCCAATATTATTTTGTCTGTTTTTTTATTATAAACATACTATAAAGGAGCCCAAAGCCGTATTCTAATTATTAAGGGCCCTATATTGACATCTTTTCCAGATTCCGAGGTTGTGCTCCTAAGCAAACGCTTGTAGTAACGAATTGCTTTGGGCAAGCCAGAATTAAGGGCATAGCTAACATAGCTTACAGGGCTGCCGTGATGAGGCAAGACACCCCGCCTGCAGCAGCAACTAACGTGAGAGAGGAGGAGCAGCTGTGTTCGTGCTTTGACCTGAACCTTTTTTTCCAGAGAGCCCGACTTAAACAGTCCCGTAAGAGACATCTCCTGAGCTTTCCTGGTTCTTGCAAGATCCCGACGCTGAGAGGATTCTCAAAGGAAACCACAACCCTGAACCCTAAACCCTAAACGCTAAACCCGACATGTCCCTTGGTCGAGCCCTGTGTTCTTTATCAGGCATAGCTTTTCTTTGCAGCTCTCAAGTTCGGGCATCCTTTCTTCTGCAATGAGTCAATTAGGGTAACGGTGGATTCAGACGTTTTTTTTTTTGTTCAGTGTTTCGTGGGTTTTAGCGATGTGGGGACATGGTGGAAACCCGCAAGATCTGGAAGAGAGTGCTGAAGACCGATCCTCTGAACTGAAGCCTCGATCGTTGGGTTTAGGATTTCGGTTTAGGATTTGGGGGTTTGGGTTTAGGGTTTAGGGTTTAGGGTTTAAGGGTTTAGGGGTTTAGGGGTTTAGAGTTTAGGGTGTAGTGATGAAGATGGTGGTGATGGTGACGGTGTCACTGATGATGGTGTTAACCACCTACTGTTAGAGTGCTATAGCGTCAGGACAGGTAGAGCATCTAACAGCAACTCAGCAGCTCCGCTTCTCACATCCTATCCAAATATACAGCCTGGTAGTCCTTCGAACTATCTCCACCCATATATCTGTGTGTATGTATATATATATATATGTATATATATATATATATATATACTGTTGAGTGACACCACGGGGTAGAACGCTCCTCAAGCCCAGACCCCAGCCCCCTCCAACCTTCCAGGGCCCAAGCCACGTCCTGAACAGCCGAACTCCAAAGCCGAACGCCGAAACCCGAAACCCGAAACCCCGGTTTAGGGTTTAGGGTTTAGGGTTTAGGGTTTAGGGTTACCCTAAACCCTAAAGCCCGAAGCCTGGAGCCTGGTCCTAGACGCCATAAATCTCTAAAGCCTACAAGGTGTATACCCATAGGCCCCATAGTAGTTCCTTTTTTTTTTGTGGCTTGTATCTAGGATCCTATTCGGTAATCCCCAAAAGGAACTATGGGGCCTATGGGTAGTCCCCTTAGAGAGATGTATAGGGCGATGAACCCTAAACCCTAAACCCTAAACCCTAAACCCTAAACCCTAAAACCCTAAAACCTAAAACCCTAAACCCTCAAACCCTGACCCTTCCCTGAGAGGAGGAGCCAAAGAGTTCCCCCCATCCGCAGAGCTTTGAGGCTGCACCTGAGCCAAGTTCGACTTTGGGATTTTAGGCTTTAGGGTTTATAGGGTTTATAGGGCTTATCGGGTTTATAGATTTTTTTTAGGGTTTTTAGGGTTTAGGGTTTGGGGTTTTAGGCTCTAGGATTTAGGGTTCAGGGTTTAGGGTTGAGGTGTGTAGGGCTTTTCGGGGTTTCGAGTTTAGGTCGGATTGCTGGCCGTTAGGCGGCTTTCGATTTGGGGCTTCGGTATGGAGCCTCTAGCGGAGATTTAGGAAGCCGTCTGCGCTTCAGGCAGTTTCTGCGGTCGAGTATGGATAACCAAGGATTCAGTCTTGGGTTTTGAACCCCTAAACCCTAAACCTTATTATAAACCCTAAACCCTCGAGTCCAAGAGTTTTGAACTCCTAAACCCTATACCCTAAACCTTATTCTAAACCCTAAACCCTAGAGTCCTCGAGTTTGAATTTGAGGGTCTAGGGTATTATAGGGTTATGGCTTCGATCCGGGACTGTCGAGGATCCTTGAGGCATGTGGGTCCATGTTCATACTAGATAGGGGGGCCGAAATAGCAGGCTACATTTTTGTCTGGGTTTAGGGTCTAAGGTTTAGGGTTTAGGGTCTAAGGTTTAGGGTTTAGGGTTCAGGGGGGATCCTTATTATGATTGTAGTATAGCATACCCCAAACCCTAAACCCTAGACCCTAAACCCTGAACCTCAAACCCCACTTCATATCATCAAGGCCCTTTGCATTACTTGCATTGTCCGCCGGAGCAGGGCCTCAACATTTGGAACTGAGTCAACCAGGATTCCTTCGCTGTTCTCGTTTAGGGTTTAGGGTTTAGGGTTTAGGGCGGTATGCTCAAGCCGGATTGCGTCTTCGACTTTTCCGAGATGTTTCTGAAACCAACCACATGCATGTACGGTGCTCCCGGGTAAGACTTTCGGGAGGTGGCACAAGATGGAGGACCTCATTTAGCGCAGCGGGACTGCTAGCAGTCTTAGTGCAACTTCGCCCCTAGAGCTCGAATGTTAACCCCCCACACCCAAACGTTAGCCCCGAACCCGAAATATCATGGGTTCGGTTCTAGTCGCTTTGCAGATCAGGTGCTCGATGTTTCCTGTAGAGTCGCACGTGAATCTCAAGCATAAGATGTCTTCATGCAAAGCCAGCTCAGCTTTGTCATCCAAGCTTGGCAAGCACGATCGGCCCTGCACGCATGCCCGTCGGACACTCAAACCCTCGACCGAAGTCCTGAACCCGGCCAGACCCACAGACTCTTACAGCGCAGAAAGCCAGAAAATCTTAAAGCCTTTGAGTGAATCGCTAACCCACAACGGACTTCAAACTTCAATCTCTCAACCGTACTATTGCAGCAGGTCCCGATTCCTGATGTGCCTTGGGCGGAGTCACCCGACCAAGCGCCAATCAAGGTGCGCTGGGTTGAACGGTTTCGGCCTTAAGGTTCATTAGGTTCCAGAGGCTACTCTAAACCCACAAAGAGCGTCAACAATCAACAGCCATCATTATGTTCCGCAGTGGGGCTCCTATGATCCTAGGCCCCAAACCCTAAACGCCTATAGAGTTGGTTTTAATGCATACTTTTGGTCGGTGGCACGTTAAGGACTTGGATTTGCGGGTTGAAGATTTAGAGCCATCTCTTCTGAAGCTTAAAGGTTGACACCCTAAATCCCTAAACCCTAAATCCCTAAACCCTAAATCCCTAAACCCTAAATCCCCTAAACCCTAAACCCTAAACCCCTAAACCCGAAGCCCTAAACCCTAAACTGACACCCTCAACCCAAAACTTGAGGGGGTGGAGACTGTGTTCGAGTTCGCAATACGGCAGACTACAGCAGAATGTTGCGATGCGGTTTGCGATCGATGTGATTAACGTGCCACGTTCGCATGCTAAGGTTGTTGAGAAGTGCGGGGGTGGCTGATGCAGGATGTCATATTAGCTCTACCCGTAGGCCCCATAGTGGTTCCTTTTGGGGGTTCATATTTAGAATCCTATAAGGTAATCCCAGTAAGGAACTACTATGGGGCCTATGGGTATAGGCTATTGTACACTTTCAGGTTTGGGCTCAAAGCAAATCGGGCGCTCCTAAATGCACCTGTCATCTGAATCAGAGGAAATCCTATACCCTAAACCCTGAACCCTAAACCTAAACCCTAAACTTTTCCCTAAACCTAAGCCCTAAAGCCTATACGGGTCGCTAGACTCGCGTCGGCTCCGGCTCTTCTTGTTCGTTGATGCCTCTTCGGACCAGGGTTGGGGATTTGGGTAATATAGGGTAAGGGTTTTGGGTTTAGGGTTTAGGGTTTAGGGTTTAGGGTTTAGGGTTTGGGGTTTGGGGTTTGGGGTTTAGGGCTTGGGGTATTACCAATATTGTTCCTTAGTTAGGGTTCCTGATTATAATTATGCTATAGTCTACCCCCCAAACCCTATTCTAAGCCCCCTATATTAGAGGAAGCTCTTTCCAATCACAAAGTCCATATATGCGGAGTCTCTGGCCTACAAGGACTATCTACGACATCCCACCCTCCAAAACCGAAAGCCTGAAACCTGAACTGGTCCACAACCCAAAGCCAAAACCGTAACCTCTACACTATGAACTCCACACCCAGCGTACCCGGAGGCCGTAAACTCCTGAACCCTACCTGTCGCCCGGTATGATTTATGCATGATGTACACTTACCTTTCAATCGGTAAGTTCTCTAGGCTAAGGGCAAGCCGCGAAACACAAACAGCTGGCCAACTCTTGTGGCTGGCATTGGCCCCAGCCTGGCAGGCTTTCAACTTCGACAAAGCGGTGGAAGGCCGTTTTTAGGGTATAGGTTCAGAGTTTAATTCACGGTTTGGGGTGTAGGGTTTAGGGAGTAGGGTTTAGGGCGTAGGGTGTCCGTATTGTTTGGGATACTCTAACGCTCTAAGGTTGAGCTTCCTAGGAAGAAAGGGTGTAGCATAACGTAGAGTGTCACACCTTATATACTCCTCCCTGAGGGTACCTATAGTTGGTTTTATGTTCATTAGGATCTGTTATATAGAAACGTCAGGGTCGTATAAGCTTAAGGGTTCCTTCCTGGGGGAAGGGCTTTTGAGCACAATTGCTGTCGGCCTAGGATTGGGGATGTTTCGTGGACGCAGGAGGCTGCTGCAACATCGGTAAAAGATCTTTAGAGACCGTCATGGGGCTTATAGGTTAAATTGGTCAGCAAGGTCGTACCAGCGATGTCCTGCAAGTCGGTTGTGCAGCAAGGTTTAGGATTTAGGGTATAGGGTTTATGGTTTAGGAATTATGAGCCCATGTGTGAAGTGTCATCCGTTGGAGTCCGGAAAAACCGGAGCTCTAAAGCTTTGGCAAACCCCTGGAGCGCTACCGCAATACCCAGACCCTAAACCCTAAACCCTAAACCCTAAACCCTAAACCCTAAAGACTCCGAAGCTCCATTGCTGCTGCTTCTGGATATTTTCCCAAATATGAATACCCCAGGCTTCCGTAGTAAAGCTAGACACTAACCCTAAACGATCAAGGCCCCTGTGTTACTGCGCATAACGGCCCGAGCTTTTGAGGGTTTTTCTTGGTGAGGCTTGGGGGTCGAGGGTTACAGTGGATTTAGGGTTTATAAGGGTTTACGGGGTAAAGGGTTTAATGTAGGAACCTGATTAAGAAACCCTGGCCCTATAACCCCAATATATTAGGATTCATATTAAGAACCCCGGGTTTAGGGATTTAGTGTCTACTAGCGTCGTTTGGGTTGTTGAGGGAAGGCTGGTAGTTGTCGAGGGGCTGGTAGCAGATTGGGAGGAAAGCCGACAGCACGTAAACAGCCTAGGTACGAAGATAGCAGATTGCGCTTGCCCGTTACAATATATGTATATGAATAAATAAATAAATATATATATATATATATACTTATTAGTTCATTAATCAATCAATTAATTAATCAATTGATTAATATATATATATATATTTATTTATTTATTTATTTATTTACCATATTTATATGTGTGTGCATACATGGTAGTCGGTGAATCAAGTAGACCATAACTCTTAACCTGAGATGCTGCTTTACTGATCACGACCACTGGAGCTGCAAACCCCGCGCTCGGTTACGGTTTAGGGGCTTGGGATCAAATGGGGGATTGTATGAGCAGGTCGGGATCATCCCCCTGTCCTTGGAGCCACCGGGGCCCAAAGCAAGCCTCACACCCACCATCCTAAATCAGAAATCATAAGCGCTATTCTATCATCTTCAGCCTTGCCACCTTTATAGGAAACCCTACACCCTAAACCCTAAACCCTAAACCCCTAAACCCTAAACCCCTTAAGCCCTAAACCCTAAACCCTTCTAGTACACATTATTGCAACCCCAGGAAACCCTGGGCCTGTCGTGAGCGAAGGTCCGCTGTCGCCGGTGCAAGAAGAAGTGCCCCGGGCGACGACCCGGGAGACCGGTGACTGGTCTCAACGGAACTAATGTAGAAGCCTTCATAATTTTAATAGGGTTTTGGGGTATGGTAATACAATAGGTATAAGGAGGAACCCCCAAACCTATTCTATATTATTAAGGCCCCTACATTAATGAAGGTGTTGAGGCAGAATTTACTGCTGTCACGAGGGGGTGATAGAGGAACACTATTCCTACATGTCAAGGTGTTATGTTTGAGGGTTTGATTCCTTCAACAGCGTGGCGCATACTGTGGGTTTCCAACGTTTAGTGCGCAGAGAACTGGGACGAGTGGCCTAAAAAAAGGTTGGATATCAGCCCCCAGCCAGCCGGTGCCCGCATGCTCTTTGGGGTGTCAGGGCGAATTCGTGGTTTGGGGCCTGAGGGAGTATCCGAAGATTTGGCTGCAAGAAGAAGAGAAGAAGACGGAGATAAAGGGCTCTTCTGCATCTGCATCTCTTCGTGTAAGCTTTGCAAGAAACCGCGACTGACTCTACTGGCTATGAAGAAGGTCAGGACAGCTATGCAGCTAAGCCCTCAACCCTAAAATCGAAGGCCGGCCCCTCCGACAGTTCGTGTTCATAAGGCTATCGATGCTGCACCACAGAGGAAGCACAAGCTGCAAATTGTCCGTTTCCTTTTGGGGCCAGTGGCGCACCCATTGAAAGCATGAAGAGTTGCGGACAATCATCACGGTAATTGTCGTCGTCATCCTCATCCCATCATCACCTTTATCAACATGGTCGTCATCAACCTCGTCATCAGCTTCGTCATCATCATGGGCAATGGCGCCTTCACCATCGCAGCTTTCCTCCTCATGACGGATGATGACCATCTCCCTGATCAGGGTGATTCTCACTCCGCCCATTCTTGACCCCATACCCGAGATCCCGTGCCCTAAACCTCGAAACCCTACATCCCCCCCCTTCTTAAAGGTCTGCACTTGAAGCTTCAAGCCTTGAGAAGCTATGAATCTCAAAGATCTGAACCCCCAACCCAAAACCTTAAACCCCAAATCTCAGTCATCTAAACCCGGTTTAGATGACTGAGATTTGGGCTGAACCCGAACCCCCCCCCAAGCCCGAAATCCCAATTTTCTAAGCCCTAAACTCCAAAGTTCAGTTGTGCAAACTCTATAACACCGAAATCTCGATTCTCTGAACCCCAAGCCCCGAATTTCAACTATCTAAACCTAAGCCCCAACACCTCAGTCTCGACAATTCTCTAAACCCTAAATCCTACGCCTCGGTTCACTAAACCCTAGACCCTGAACCGCGGGGTCACTAAACCCTGAACCCCCTACGCCTCGGCTCTCTAAGCCCTAAACCCCAAACCTCGTGTTCCATAAACTCCCCAAACCTCTAAACCCCTACACCCCTAAACCCTGAACACTAAACCCTAAACCCTAAACCCTAAACCCTAAACCCTAAACCCTAAACCCTAAACCCCAACCCTAGCGATTCGTCTGAGAAATCCGGAGGTCCTCCCGAGACATCGCAAGAGCCTCCCGAAGAGAAGGCTCCTGCGCCTTCCCCAACTCAGGCCATGGTCTGGGTTTAGGGTTTATAGGGTTTAGGGTTTAGGGTTTTTAGGGTTTAGGGTTTTTAGGGTTTAGGGTTTAGGGTTTGGGGTTTAGGGTTTAGGGTTTATAGGGTTTAGGGCTTAGGGCTGAGGGACTGCCTGGACCCAGAAGTATTTGTGGAAGAATGGCCTTTTAGACGTTTTGGGGCATCCTTTTGCCTATTTTTGGGGGCTTAAGTACTAGGGTTTGTGGGTTTGGGGGGTTCAGCGCTTAGGCTTTAGGATTGGGCTTTGGGGATTGGGACAGTTTGGGGCTTAGGGTCTAGAGCCCTAAGCCCTCGACCCTAAATCAGAAACCCTAAACCCTAAACCCTAAACCCTAAAACCCTAAGCCCTGAGGGCTCCTTACTCACATCATACTAGAAACCCTAAGCCCTAAACCCTAAACCCTCGTTCTGATCGTGAAGGCCCCTACAGTAGGGTCTAGGGTTCAAGGTCCAGGGTCCAGAGCTTCCGGATTCGGTTCTGGGGGTTTAGGATTTAGGGTTTTGGGTTTATTTAGGGTTTAGGGTTTATAGGGTTTAGGGGTTTTGGTTTATTTAGGATTTAGGGTTTAGGGTTTAGGGGTTTTGGTTTATTTAGGGTTTTGGGTTTTGGGGTCTTATTTAGGGTTTAGGATTATAGGCTCAAGGGTCTAGGGTTTACGTTTAAAGGCTAAGGATCTGACTGGACGTTCACTAGAGCCTCAGGACTCGTTGTTGGCTCTTGTGAGATCATGTATATATATATATATATGTATGTATATAAGTCTCTATATGTATCTATCCATCTATCTATCTATCTATCTATCTATCTATCTATATCTATCTATCTATCTATCTATCTATCTATCTATCTATCTATCTATATCTATCTATCTGTCTATCTGTCTATCTATCTATCTATCTATCTATCTATCTATCTATCTATCTATCTATATACATATATGTATACACATGTATATATAATCATATGCTGGGTTTCCTAGAGTCTACCGTGGATTTCTACAGCGGCCGAAGTCCACATTTCAAGGGGCCTTGTTCAACACATGTTCATGAAAGGAATTGTCAGCTGAAGTTCGCGCCTTCAGTCGGGCCGAACCCGGATACTTCTAGCAGAATGTTTCTTCTGAAGGCAGTCTATCATCCTCAAATGACTGCTCTATTGCCGGAATTCGCCATCCAGTTCGGATTGTTTGGAGAGTCCGGCATGCACACCCTAAACCCTGAAGTTTAAACCTTGCACCCTAGACCCTAAACCCGTTCCGGGGTTGAGTTGTTGTGCAGCTTAGGTGTGAGTGCTGCAGTTGTGCTTGTCTGGAGTTTCGGGTCTATGGTTTAGACTTCTACTATAAGGGTTGCTTTAAGAGTTTCGGGGGCTTTTAGTGTGAAACTGAGAATTGGTGGAGAGTTTGTGCATTTGGTTTGGAGCGGAGCTGCCAGCTCAGATCACTCGAACGACATGACTGGGGTTGCAACATGACTGCGATATTCGATGCGCTCTCACCTAGAGAATAAGCTCTTTGTTCGGAATTGAAAAACGAGACGACCCGAAAAAATATGGTTGTCAGTTGAACCGCATCTCTTCGCGACAACTTGCAGCACGTGCTGTTCGCCACATAGTTATTTGCGCACTGTATAAGCCCTACAGGGTTTCGATTGGTGTGCAATGTTGATATGACGAATAGCCTTCAAGCAGACCAACTGATAGGGGTTGAGACGATTCTAAAAACCCTAAACCCAAAACCCTAAATCCTAACCCTTTCGTTTCTACATGCTCGACATGAGTCAAGCAAGGCTGTCAAGGCTGCTTCACGTCAGGTTGTCTTCCCTCCAAGAGTTGAAGCCCTAAACCCCGAGAGCTGTATTACTCAACCGAAAAACCATAAGCCCAGAAAACACCCGCAAGAGTCAAACCCTAAAGTTCGACAGCCCTAAACCCTCAACGTTCCTGTGGAACTCTGGACCCCTGACGCCATTCTCATGATGCCAGTCTTCCGGTCCATGTTTCGATCAGCGTTTCCAACAACCCGGGGCAAGACAACCTTTCTATGGGCGATTAACTCCGAGCATGTCGGCCGCTCGCAGACGCAGTCTCGCAGGGTAAACAGTGGAAATTTAGGGTTAAGGGTTTAGGGTTTAGTAGGAACGGTAACATCAGCGTGCGAAGTTTGCTTCCCGAGATGAATCATGTGCATTGTCGTTCTATTGGGGTCACGCGGGTTGCGAAGTTGCCACATGAATTGGCCAAACCTCAGAGCCGAATCCCGAAAGGTTTGCGTTCAGCCCTGCCAGGTGAACGATCACTGTGCCCTGAATCCTTAAGCCGTCATGCCGCGACCGAGTTCAAACTTTTTGGCGCTCGCAGACCAAACAGTTGAGAGTTTTCGTTAGCGGCAAGCCAAGGTTGTCGGGTTCAGGGCTTAAGATAAGTTTAATTACCCCGCATTAGGTTAATTGCGTTCCGCATTCCCCCTTGCATATCAGGCGCCTGCATCTGCAGCACCTGAGCCACACACTGATCCTGCAGCGAAGGCGAGATGTAGGGTAGGAGCCTGCGCAAACCTCCGCTGCATGAGTACTGTTGATAGAGTCGCAATAGACCATGGACATCATATTATTAGAGCCGAGCGCCAGCATTGCCATTTGTCATAGACGTTCTCAAAGCCTGACCAAGTACATATACCGAGCGGGGGAGCTATTTCAAGGCCAAGCTCACTATTTGCGTCGCTGCATTTGTCTTCGGGTAAGGCTTTCTTGTTGGAGGGTCTCAAGTCTTAAGGTTCGTGTAGGAATGAGGAGAGACGTTTCGAACAGGTGCGAAGTGTGCTTAGAGACCTACATCAACTGGAAAGAGCGCCTCAAACGAACTTGCGGTACGATGCATGACATAGATGTCCAGGACAAGTGCGGGGCTTCCGAACAATTCAAGATGAAGGGCCCGAGTTGTCCTTCAGCTCCCTGGTCTTGAAGGTCTTCCAGTTTGACTTCAGCGTCTTCGACTTCCTGAAGCATGAGGCGTGATCCGAGAGTCTTTGTGCTTGGCTTAGGGTTTAGAGTTCAGGGGTATAGAGTCCAGGGACTAAGGCTAAAGACGAGTTGGACCGTAGTCTACTCCTCGTAGCTACAGACTAGTCTTGCTGCTGTGTGATACTCGAGCGTTTGCTTGACACCTTTCGAAGCGATTGAAAAGCTTAAGGTCTGCATGCAAGAAGAGCGGAAAGGCAGTAGTCCGATGTCACGAAATCTTACTTCGCCGCCTCAGCCTGCAGCGTGTGATTGTGCAGATTCTCAGTAACAGTATAAGCCTTTTGGCATGGTTGTTGTTGCTGCTGCTGGTGTCGTTCCTGTTGGTCGTGGTGGCGGCGAGAAACAACATTTGTGGTGGCCGTGGTGCCACCGGAACTCCAAATTTCATACAGGCAAACGTAGACCCTATTTACCCAACACTGTCTGCGGAGGCCTTGCAAACACCGCCGGACAGCCCGGCCAGTGTCCCGAGGGGGAGGGCGAAAGAGAAATGTCCAGAAACCGGTTTCTCTTGAAGCTCTGTGCCTCAGCTGCTCTTTGGGTTTGGAACTTAACCCATTTCAAGACGGTTTAGGGTTTAGGGAGCCTGAAATCTGAAACCCTGAATCACAAGACCCTCAAGCCTAAGCAGCATAGGCCGACAAAACTAGAACCTACAAGCCCCAACCACTTATGAAACATGCACATCTGGATATCACAGTCTAGAACCCTCCTGTCCGTCCAACTCCTGCTCCAGACGTCATGCCCAGAAGTCACAAGCATAAGACTTCGGAAGCCCAATCTCTCAAACCCTATGACTTTACACTTTACGGGTATACCCTAAACCCTAAACCCTAACTCTTAAACCCTAAACCCTAAACCCTAACCCTTGGGTTAAAGAAACAGGTATACCCCAAACCCTAAAGCTTCTAAGCTCCGAAGCACTAAAGCATCACACCTTCAGCCTTGACCGATCGTACTTCAGCCTCCTGCCTATTTAGGTCCCTGGCCTGCTGCCGGAGGCGGCGGATCTAGGGTTCAGGTTTTGGGGTTCAGGCTTTGGGGTTCAGGATTTGAGGTTCAGGGTTTGGGGTTCAGGGTTTGGGGTTCAGGGTTTAGGGTTTAGGGTTTAGGGTTCAGGGTTTGGGGTTCAGGCTTCGGGGTTCAGGGTTTGGGGTTCAGGGTTTGGGGTTCAGGGTTTGGGGTTCAAGGTTTGGGGTTCGGGGTGCAGGGTTTAGGGTCTAATCCACATATACTACCATTCTGGGTTCAGGTCCCAGAAGACCATCCCGGCGATGGTCTTGGGGACCTAGTTCCATAATCGTAGAGTATACATGAACCCCGTTGGGTTGAGAGTTCAGGAGCCAGAGTGCAAAGAGCTTGGGTACAGGGTTCAGGGTTGAGGATTCGCATTTGGGGGTGTGCGGTTGAAGATTTTGGCCTTAAGGTAAACGATGGTTCAGGGTTTCGGGTTTAGGAAACAGGTTGAGGCGGAAGCCCTCTCTAAGACGTGGAGTCCCTGCACCCTGAACGCACCTGAAGTCAAAGGGCCCGGCCGTGAATCCAGGAACCTCGAAGTCCAAACCTTGCAACAGTCATCTATGCCAAAGATGAGTATACTTTAGGGTTTAGGGTTTAGGGTTTAGGGTTTAGGGTTTAGGGTACTTTAATGTACCCACAGACCCTGGATGACCCTAGTCTATTGCTAAGGCCCCTATACGAGAGGATTGGGGTTAGAGATCAAGGGTATCGGAGCACAATCAGCGGCCCGAAATGCCACACTCCTCAACAGAGGACCCCGCCTCAGCTGGGAGTTTGTGGGGCTAAACCCTAAACCCTAGGAGTACGGTACCCTTATTCAGAACTCTGAAGAGTGGAATCCTGATGCAAGGCCGCCCAGATCTGGTAGACCCTAAAGTGACAAACCCTCTAACCCTAAACCCTAAACCCCTAAACCCTAAACCCTAATTTGCCAAATTCCACATCTATAGCGTCTGCATTCGTGCGAGGCCCCATCGGTGACTTCTCACCCTGTGGTCTTTCCGCCCAGGCGCCAGCCATCCCATGTGCAGATCTGAATAAATAGTCATGGTATACCCTGAGAGTCCCTGTGTTCCACATTAGTTAATTGTCATATGGGTAGTTCTCTAAATTAGGGTCCCTCTTTTGGGTCCCCAATAGGGACCCTAATTTAGAGAACTATCCATATCCCCAACACCCTCGTCTAAGTAGGACACTATGCTGTCTGGGGCTTGTTCGTACACGTTGATTTAGCCCACAGCAGGTCAACCACGGTTTATCTGAGGCCTCACTCGCCAGCACGCGGTATGGGACGTATTCTGCCTAGGGCAGTTGTCGTTCCCTTTTCTGGATTGCTTCTTCGCTAGGGTACCACATCACAGAGGACAGGTATCCCGAGTAATCAGTGGTCCCTGCACGTCGACTTAAAGAGTTCTCCGTTCCAAGACCGGCCAGGGGGTTTAGGGTTTAGGGGTTTAGGGTTTAGGGTTTAGGGTTTAGGGTTTAGGGGTACATGGCATCAAGTCGCACTGCTTCACGCTGGCACTCATCGGGAGCTGTTGAGAGTTCCCTGGCGAAGAACCTTGTGCGACGAGGATCAGCAGTTGGTTGAAGAGGAAGTCGTTGTCTGGCAATCATTCTTGACTTTGGGCTCGCCGTGGTGATTCTTGAACACCTCGATACAGCATTGTTGTTGTTATACTCTGCTAATAGTAGCAAGCAAAAGATGACTCCTGTAAAGTCCCTGTATGTAGCCATGCCATAGTATAGTTATAGGCTGCACCCGCCCTGGCCGGAGCCTCAGATGCAGCCTTGCAGGTTACAGAGATGTTGGGCCTGAAACTTGGGACACTCTCGTTCTGTTTGTTTGCAGGGACAGGAAAATTGTTTTGTTGTTTGCATTTGTTGGCGAAATGGGGTAATTATAGCACAGTACAGCCATTTGCTGACTATAAGGCGATATTGCTTCTAATCGCGACCGCTTACACTGATTCCAACCAAGGCAGCAGAAAGCATTGACAGTTCGAAAGCAAAGTTGCACCCCTTCCCAGATGTCAGCAGAACCACATATCTCAGTCTAACAGCGTAATCCCAGATCATAAGCCCCAAACCCGAAACCGACATAATGCCTTAAGCTTTAAACCCCTCGCCAACAAAACCCTGAAGCCCTCAACCCAAAACCCTAGATTCTACACCCAAATTTCAAAAGCCCTAAACCACTAAAGCCCTAAAGCCTTGAACCCTAAATCCAAAAGCACGAAGCCAAAAGAACTCACAACCCAAAAACCCTAAAGCCTCAACCCGTAAGCCCACGCACCCCAAACACAAAAAACCGCAAAACCCAACAACCCTGGCGCCGAAGGCTTAAACCCTAAACCCTATAAACCCTAAACCCCCGAGCCCTTAAGCTTCTAAAGCGCTAAACCGTCGATCCCTTAGCAGGTCTCCAGAAAAGGCGCCCGAAGGCACAGCTTCGGACGTTGGGTTGCCTTAGGTTATTCTCTTAGGGTTTAGGGGTTTACGATTTGGGCTCCAAGGGTTATGGGGTTTAGGATTTAGTTCTTAGGGTTTAGGCTTCTGTTGGGTGGATTTAGTTGTTAAGGGTTAAGGTTTAGGGTCTAGGCTTTTGTTGGGTGGTTTCAAGTGTTTAGTGAGGGTTGCTGAGGGTTTGGAGTTTTAGGGTTTAGGGTGGTGGGGTTTGGGTAAAGGCTTACAGTCAGGGGGTTTGGGGCAGTTTCAGTGGTTTGGAGACATTCGTGAATGTACAGAAGATGGCTTATGCATTTATCGTTCATTCTTCGGGACAAGAATTTGGGGGGGGGGATATTTTGCTCCAGGATCTGGTGACCCCAAACCCTAAACCTTATAGTGACCCTAAACCCTAAATCCTAAACCCTATAGTGACCCAGATAGGGCTCGGACCAGCTGAGGAGTCAAAGTCGCGGGTTTGGGGTTTTAAGGTTTATGGGGCTTAGAGGGCTGAGGGTTTAGGGGTTTAGGGTTTAGGGCTTAGAGGGGTTGAGGGTGGAGTGGGCAAGGATCCGTTTTTTGGAGCAATTCAAGTCTCCATGTTTCGAAACCCCTAGATCCAAAACCCAGCAGTTGGAGTGAATACAGCTTGGAGATTTTGTCCGGGATCTTCGGCCAGGTAGATTTCCTCCAGCCCAAGTTAGCCTTAAACTCATTATCATTTTGTAGGCTCGCAGCCACACCTGCGCCACTCGGATACGTGACCGCTGGATCGATCCACATCGCCCTCGCAACCATAAAGCCCTGTAAGACTACATGGAACCCTTTACCAACTTACTTCGCCCAAAAACTTCACATGCCGCGGTTTACATTTACATGCGCTTCTTGGACCTATAGGAGCCTCATCATCTGCGAGCACCCTCACCATCCCACAAACATTCGCATTCCACCACCCACATGCGCCGCGCAACAGCTGTGCACACGAATTGGGTTATGTATCGGTAATGTCGGGTGTATACAGACATGGAGCACAGCATCGCTGTTTGCGGGCACGACATGTTGGCATTGCGGCGGCGGCTGCTGCTGCTGTTGATGTTGCCGTTGTGGTTGCCGTTCCTGTTGTCGTTGTGATGGTCGTGGTCGTTCGTCGCACTTGCTGTCCCAAATTCCCATGCTACAGGCACAGAGGCCGCCGCACGCCACAGCGTCCTCGAGGATTCCCCTCCGCTGCCGGGGTACCTGGCGGATTGGGATTTAGGGGCTTTAGGTTTCTCTTGGTCAGGATACATCCTGTTTTTGTTTCGCAACTGTCGGGGTCAGAGAGACCGTAAGCTCCAAGCCTTAGCAATCGCACCCCTACCCCAAACCTTCACTAAGCACCAAACCCGAGACAAACAAGGTGGACCGCAGGCCCTACATAAACTGAAGACATAGACATACGTAGACCCCGAACCTAACACACCAAAGCCTAACGCTTCAGACATGAGGCTCCGGCTGGAAGATTTTAGGGTTTAAGGGTTTAGGGTTCAGGGGTTTAGGGGTTAAGGGTCTAGGGTTTAGGGGTTTAGTGTTCAGAATTTTTATTTGGTTTCTAGTCGCCCGTAACACCCTGACAAAGCCCTGTTGAATGCTGCATATACGAAAAGGGGCATTTAGTTCGTTATGCTATCCCTTAGTCGAAGCTAGATACCTGCAGTCAATATTGAATAGTACAGCATACCCTGCAAAATTCTCAAACCCTGCTCTCAGTAGTTGTACTAGGCCCATAATCCTAAACCACTAAACCGTCTAAACCCATACATCAAACAGGGCTTTTCGCGCCACCGTTGGAACTCCCGGTCCCACTCTCATCACTTGTAATTATATACTAAGGCCCATGACCCTAAATCCCTAAACCCCTAAGCCCTAACCCGTACTGAGGCCCATAACCGTAAATCCCCAAACCCTTAAACCCTAAACCCTAAACCCTAAACCCTAATCAAACAGGGCTTTTCCGGCTACCGTTGGAACTCCCAGTGCTTGCAGCCCAGGCACCACGGCTCAACGCGAAGTCAGGACTTGGATGTTGACGGAGTTGAAGAGCTTTAAAGGGTTGAGTCTTTTGGGTGTTTCATTGAGGGTTCTTTAGAGAGGGAGTTTAGAGTTTCGGGGTTCAGGGGTTTCTGAGTTTTTAGGTTTGTTTTGGCTTTCTAGTGTTTTGTTTTTAGGGATTCCCTTCAGGGTCTCGAAAAAGGTTCTAGAAGGGTTAAGGGGTTGGGTTTGGCTTGGAGTTTCGGGCCCGATACCGCAATTCTTCACTTACAGAGCTTATGCGCTTCTGGTGGCCAGGAAGGGGTCTTATTTAATTTTGGGCGCGGAGGCTGTGGTTGTCTGTCAAAAAGAACCTACCTCAAATCTTCAACGTCGTTCCTTGGCCTGGTTGCTTGGCTTCTTCATTTCGTACTTCGGATCCTTACCATGATGTGGGGTCTTGGAGAGAGTCTCAGTTGTACCCCTAAACCCTAAACCCTAAACCCTAAGTCTCAGCTGTACCCCCCCCCAATTAGAACCCAACTTGATATACCTATAGTATCCTATAGTCTCCATTGTAGTTCCTTTTTGGGGATACCTTATAAATTCTTAATATATAATTGGTTAAACCAAAAAAGGGAACTACAATCGAGACTATAGGTAGTTCGAAGATCCCAGTCTGATAGACATGTCTGTGCGACTCGTAGGACTAGTTTGGCTTTAGGTTCCTAGGGTTGTAGAGGGTCTATATACATAGGCCCCATAGTAGTTCCTTTTCGTGGCTTGTAGTTAGGATCTTGTTAGGTAATCCCAAAAAGGAACTACTATGGGGCCTATGGGTATATACATGTGAAATTTGTTTTGGTTCGTGCATATTAAATCACGCAGTTTCGCAGTTTCGAGGTGATCTTGTGGTTTCTCTTAGGCTGTACGTATGACAGTTTGCACGGCCATGTTGTTGGAGTGAAATTAGTTCTTGCTGCCTGCACCATTGGTACGGGTACACCCCGCACCTTGACTTTAAAGTCTTTTTGAAACTTGTTGCCGTTAGCAGCCTGAGGTGCAATCAATGCAGCAACCGCTTGTCGCAGCTGTCCCAAAGCTTCGAGCCATCCACGGCAGCATCAGCCTGCGCATAGCCAAGACATGAATACGTAAGACTGAGACACACGACAGTCACAGCACGTGTCTCCAAGACCCAAGGGGCAATCGAGAAACTCGGTGTAAAGGTTTTATGCGGGCGTCCTATACAGATTTACTTCACGCCAGCGGCACAGAGTCTTTGTTCGATAGCTGCAAGCAGAGAGCCTCTTGCAAGACTGTAAAGCTTGACCCGAAGTCGCGAGATTACTGTTCAGGTAAGCACGGCTGAGTAGCCAGCCTTTGACCTCTGGGGTCTACGCACCCCCCAGCGTGGCCCAGAAGCTTAACATTCTCGGAGACCGGGACCCAACACCTGGAAGAAGCCCCTGAGCCCACATCCCTAAACGAAGTCCTTCAAGCGCTGCCAACTAGTTGAACTCGGTTGCCTGCTCCCTCCGTCATGTAGAGCGAGTGACTGCAACACCGGAGAGGCAGGCTGCTTCAACTGCATGCGATACTGTGTGACCGGGGGGTTTAGGGATTTAGCGGCTTTGCCTTCAAGGTTGTCTTATTAAGCTTTTCAGTCCCAGTCCTGAAATTCTGATCCGGCAGGGGTTGGGTAGGGTTTTTTCAGGTTTATAAGGCACCCCACCCCCCCTTTCAGGGAGTTTATGTTACGTACGACGTAGGACTGCCAGTGGGCGTGATGCAAGGCCCTGCATATTTGGGATTTGGGAATAGTATGCCTTAGGTTTCGGTAGGTAGGTAGGTAGGTAGGTAGGTAGGTAGGTAGGTAGGTAGGTAGGTAGGTAGGTTCCCTAGTATGCGTATGAGAAGAACGTCCTCCAGGAAACCGCCGTCCAGTTCTGTAGGCCTCCGTAGTAATTCCTTGACCTCCAACCCCCTGGCTGCATCCTCGAAGCTGTTTTAAAGGCTACGTATCCATTGCCGTTCCTCAGGCTTCCTTAGTCCATGCAGTTATATATATATATATGCTAAGAGACCTTCAAAGCCTATTGAAGCTCCATAGTCTAATTAGGCAAACCCTATTGAATTCATTGTTGAGCCCCTATGTTCGACAAATAATCTCTCGCCGCGTGCCTCCTAGCACGACGGAGTCATCGACAAAGGCCACAGCCTCAAGATCACGCCGACTAAAGTGCTGACCTCATCGCGGTGGTCGTCAGATTCATAAGCTTGGTCACCCTGATCCGTTCCGGTTCTAACATGTTCAGGCTGTTCCTGCTTATTATCGTCATCATCATGACTGGGCGTCCGACATCATCGTGATCTTCATGATGGTCGCCACCAAGACAAAACTAAATACTTAGCCCATGCTTAGAGACATGCCTTGACCTCTCATTGGGCCATGCGCAATGCAACAGCTGGAGCTTCATTACTGAGATCCCTTGCCCATGCAGCCAGTCTTCAGCCCCGATCAGTGGCATTGGGGGGGGGGGGGGGGGG
>CAJNDV010034307.1:51901-72877 GCA_905221635.1 Symbiodinium sp. CCMP2456 | reverse complement strand
GGTTTAGGGTTTTGGGGTTTATGGTGGTTTCAGAATTGACTTCAACTTGAAACATCCAGTGTACTTCCACTTGCAGCCCCATGCTGGGCACCTGCATGCGCCTCCTGAACAGCTCCGGCGCGCTGGACGCCCCAAATGCAGCAAAGAGCTGAGAAAGAAGGGAGCTCGTGCCTCGGCCGTTTCTGTTGTAATATACCTATAGTATCCATTGTAGTCCCTTTTTTTGGTTTAACCAATTATATATTAAGGATTCTATAAGGTATCCCCAAAAAGGAACTACAATGGAGACTACAGGTAAGGCCTAAATAGTTACCAATGTTGGTTTAGGGTTCAGGAGCCTGGCCTACACATCAAGCAGTGGGTTTGGCGCGCAGGGTCGCTTCAATTCAAGACTGGTAAGTCCCCTAACCCCTAAACCCTAAAAACCCTAATCCCTCCTTAAACGTCTGTCGGCACTTTGTGCTGGGATATTTTGGGTTCAGGGGTTTATCAGAGACCCCCTGCGCCCTCAACCCTATGAAATCGGAAATCCTGAAAACTCTATTATGATACCTGAATCCGTAAACCCTAAACCCCCTAAACCCCTAAAGCCCTAAACCCCCTGAACGCCAAACCCCTGAAGCCCTAATCCCTGTACTGCAAGTTTAGGGTTTATGGCGCTTTGAGGGTTTATAACTCTACGAAGCTTCAGACGACTGCGGAAGGACGGCGCAGATCAGGCCAGCGGCATTCCAAGCGTTAGGGCTCTAGACGGGGTTTCAGGCCCTTTAACCCGAAACGCTAAATCCCGAATATAGAGGCCTAAGTAGTAAGTACTTACCCATATTATTTAAGGGATCCTTGTTATAAATATAGTAGAGCATGCCCCCAAACCCTATTTTATTATTAAGGCCCCTACATTACTTCATCGGAGGGTGGTGAGAGCACGCCGGGAGTGTAATCTGTTGGTAGGATACGTACGTGAATGGGCTATGGGTACGATCTTAAAGTGTAATATACATTATATTAGTACAGCGTTTAAGGAACAAGCAGAAGCATGGGAAATGCGCCGTTCGCGCACCGAGATCAGACCGTGGTTCTCCAAGTCACCGTGTTTACCAGGTGTTCGTGTGCACGGGACGGAAAGCACAGTCCGGAAGTGGCTTAGCATTGAACCGATACGAACTGACACAGCCTCGTCCAGAGCTTTCACAGAGTTGCAGATGCGGGTTGAGGGTTGAGGGTTTTAGGGGCTTGGGCTATTAGGGCTTTAGGGTTAGGCATCTCAAGGGTTCTGAGGCTATAGGATTCACGGTTTAGTTTAGGGACTGTAGAGAGCTTGGCCTGGTAAGTATGCAGGGGCCTCAGATCCCAGGTCTACGTGGCTCAGCCTTTTGTTCCGTGGTTCGGGGAACAAGATGACCACCCCAAGACAGAGCTGGCGCTGCTGATGCCTTGTCCTCGCTTTATCTTAACCCTCAACCCTGCACCGTGTACATATGTGTATATACCAATATATATATATATATATATATATAGGTATATATGTATATGTATATGTATATGTATATGTATGTGTGTGTATGGACATGTATGTCTGTATACATCTTTCTTGTAGTTTCCCACATCTGCGCGCGTCTTTCTGTGTGTGTGTGTGCTCTGACCCTGTTTTCCAAGGCTCACGGTCTCTCCAAGAGGGTTTAGGGTGTAGGGTTTAGGGACCGGCAGAAGAGTCGTCTGGATGCTCGTATGGCTTTTTCTGTGTTATCCTGTCTCCCGGTTTAGGTTTAGCCTTCAGGTTTCAGGGTCCAGGGCCGTAGGCATCAGGCACGTAATTCTGCTCCACCACCCGTCAGCCACGGAAACCTTTACCTTCAGCCGTCAACCCTAAGCGGCCCTTACCCGGCAGGTGAGTGGCCACACGTCCCCGGGCGCCTGGCTGCAGCCCAAGTGTCCTGCTGTGCGGGTGTAGCATTCCATGGAGGGTTTAGGGGTTTAGGGTTTAGGGTTTAGGGTTTAGGGTTTAGGAACCTTTGAGCCATTGACATCTTCGACCCGAGAAGCATTATCCTCCAACCCAATTCCAACCCAGACTGTCCTTTAAGACCACCCGAAACGGAACCGGGTCCCGAATTTCCACATAGGGATGCTCTTTGGGTGCCTAACTCCAGAACGGTAGTGCTCATTTATGGACTCTCTTGAAAACGGCCTTTGCTAGACACTACAACGACCAAGGCCTTAACCTGTGAAAATCTGCAAGATGCAATCCGAAGGACACAGTTGCTTTCACGAATCGGGTTTCACTACAACCGTGCCGGCTCAAGCCTTAAAAGGTATGTTAGCATTGTGCCTATAGGCCTTATCATTTCATACAAATCAGCACAAACTGTCCACCAGCCTTATAAAGTTACGTAGTTTGCCTGGTTTGTCACTGTTGGCTGATAAGCTGGCAACACGCATGAGTCTGACTCTCTTGCCCAAGATGCAGCATCTCACTCTAACTTCCTTGATGGCCCTGCACCCTCAACTCTAGACGCATCAACGCTAAACCCCTAAACACCTAAACCCTAAAACTGCCATCTCATTCTACTGCCTCGAACGACAGACTTTGGCTTCTCAACGGATGAAGACATTACATGAAGATACTACCGCCTCTTCGTGCCGCTTGTTCTAGGCCTGAAGTCGCGAATATCTTGCTAAGTAGACCTACAAAAAAGGTACTGTCGAAGCCTAAATAGTTACCACTGTTATTCCTTACGGTTCCTCACTATAGATATAGCATTAAGGGGCCCGAAAGCCTTATTCTACTTATTAAAGCCCCTACAGTAAGCCTCAAAGAAGCTGAACCAAGGGGAGATGCTTCGTGGGGTGCTGGCGAGACGGAGCCCCGCTCTCAGCATTGCTGCCCCCCTGAAGGGGTTTAGGGTTTATAGGGCTTGCTCCCTGCAAACCAAGTCCGTGAACCCTACGCTACACCCGAAAACCTGAACCCATGGACCCTAAATCCGAAACCCTAAACCCCGAAACCTTGTAGCGGCTGAAAGCAGGGACAAAGCCAATGCCAGGGACGGCCGCCGCTGGACAGCGCGAGCGTGATCGGTGACAGCCCGCTGCCCCTCGCGGATCGTAAGGGGTTAACTGCTTTTGCTTTCGGGGGTGCTGATTGAAATCAGGATTCCTGCTAGGCGAAGGGTTTGTAACTTCGAGTTAGCTTCGAATGCGGATCTTGCATTTTCGTGTTTTTGTTTACGGCCGGTTCCGTGTAGGCACGGGGGTGGAACTGACCTTGGTCGTAGGGTCTGTCGGGAACTATAAGGTCGGGTTTTAGGGTGTACCTTAACCTACCAAAACCTAATTTTTTGTAGCTTCTTATTATAAACCCTAATATGGGATTTATAGGGACCCTACAAAAAAGTAGGTTCTGGTGGGTTCTTAAGGTAGGGTTTCGGGTTTGGGGTTGAGGCTCTGGCTCGGGCTGCAAGCGATATAGATGGTTAAGTGTCTTGCAGGTTTGGGCGGGCGCATGCGGGCACCCTAAACCCCAGTCCTTTATGTAACGGCATGTAAGAAGTGAGAGGTGGTCTGAGTCTGTCAGTCGGGCAGGGCCAAACTGTCGTTGGTTGTGGATCAATATAGGGGCCTTAATAGTTAGAATAGGGTTTTGGGGCAGTATACTTATGGCAAGGAACCCCCCAAAAAAATAGCATAGGTAATTCTTAAGGCGCCTACATCAGGTTTATATAGGGTTTGGGGTTGGGGTCGGCCGCAGGCTGTCCCATGGCATGCGCAGAATTCACATCACCTGTGGCATGTGCCGTTTTTGGCCAAACCACATCTGGGTCCTTGTTGAACACAACTTTTGTTAAAATAAAACCCCATAAGGCTTAACAGTGACCATGTTTGATATAATTAGCCCCAACAGGGAACCAGACATGCTTCTCTGCTGGCAGAGAGGGTTTATCTGAAGGAAATATGCGGCATACCGTACTACGGGTCCTGAAGCAGGAGCTTCGCAAATCTGGGTTTAGGGTTTAGGGTTTAGGGTTTAGGGGGGTATAGGTAGGGGAAATGTATATTCCTCGCTGGTCGCTATGGAATACGTCTAGGACTGCTCTATCGACTTGTAAAGATTTCATCCATCTGTCTTGATCTCTGTCTCGCATGAGGGCGCAAAGTTGCAAAACAGAGCGAGCAGGGTGGGAACCAGCTCTCTTGCTAACCCGAACTGCAAAAACCATACACTGCACCGCACCTGGTCTTAGGGGATAGGTCCTATCCCCTAAGGTGTGATACATCATTCCCCTCTCTTGACGCTTGGCTCTCAAACAGCGGCACAACCCTATGAACCAAAAGGCCTTATTTAGTGCACTTCTATACCGTATAAGCCCTACAGGCCGTATAAATCCTAGACCTTCAGGCTTACAGTGGGAGAGGGCGTCTTGCAGAAAGCTTACTATGAGATCTTGGGGCGCCCGATCCTGAAGCCACGAACCCCACGTCTCCCCGAAGAAATCGTAAGACCAGTATTCGTATGTAGAATACGCAAAAAAGAAAACCTTGTTCTCATTATGAAGGTCCCAAAAGCCTATAGTGTCGACATCTCTACTCTTACATCCTAAACTTTTTTGAAGAAACCCTGAAGCTTTTTCTGTCAATAGTTTGAGACTCCTTCTTGCGAAGAGGGGATTGACGGGGCTTCTGGTGTTTACCCATAGGCCCCATAGTAGTTCCTTCTTGTGGCTGGTATTTAGGATCCTATTAGGTAATCCCAAAAAGGAACTACTATGGGGCCTATGGGTAGAGATTCAGGGTGCAGAGTGTGTGTGTGTGTGTGAGGGCGTCTTTCACGGCAGCTTCGAAGCAGCGAGCTCCAAAAACCCTCGATCCTCAATTTTTTGCACGCTTCCCGGTGCCCTCCCGCAGCCCCCTCATGCCTTAGACTTTGGACCCTAAACCAAGACCCTAAAACCCTAAAACCCTATAAAATTAACATGTACAACTTTGACTCTGACGAACGCGATTTCGGCTGAAAGCAGTGTTGTGGGTGCAGTTGCAGACTTACTGCCATTCCGAAACCTCCAAGACCGGACTGGTGGAAGCCTCGGTTCTTTTCAGCGGGTTTAGGGCAGTATAGGGCTTCTGGTTCAGGCAGGATGATTGAAGAATAGGGTTTAGGGTTACAGGGTTTAGGCGGTTTAGGGTTAAGGGTTTAGGGTTTAGGGTTTATGGTTTAGGGTTTAGGAGGTGGTATCCAGTACAACTCGAGACAGTAACAGAGGAATGGGTTGTCGGCCAGTCGAAACTGTTTTCACCTACTCTTGAAGCCTAGATACTTGCTAAGACTTTTCGTAAGGTTCCTGTTACTATACCCTCAACCTATGTCAGACAGTTCTGGGTAGGCGGACATTCTTTATTTTCCCATATTGGGCTTAGAAGGCCAACCCGAGCATGGGTCCGGGATGTCACGCCCTTGAGCCAAGAAACTATTGAACGGCCAAGTGTCCCAGAGGTGAATACCCGCAACTGTAGGGCTCAACCTCAGGAAGGAAATCCCGAAACCTCCAAATTGCAATTCTCTGGAAGCCCCATTACCAAGTATCCATAGTGGCCCATGACCAATTACCCATAGTACTACTGACCTCAAGCCCCCCTAAGCCCTAAACCCTTGACCCAAAACCGTTGAACCCCAAGCCTTAAATCCCTAGATGCTCAGGGATCACGATGCCTGCGGCGATGCAGTCAGTCCTTTTCTGCCTAATGTCGGCGACATTGGCAGCCTCCCAGCCGGGGACATCAGATTTAGTGTCTCCTTAGTCTGGCTTAGGGCTTCTAAGGTTTATGGCTAGGGTTTACGGCGGTCTAGGGTTCCTGGTTCAAGTTTCTGTTGGTTTGATTGTGTTTGGGGTGTCGGAGTTTAGGGATTGGTCCATTGTGTTTTTGTTTTGAAGGGGTGTGCCTTCATTCTTATCGTGTTTAGCTAGGCTCTCGTGCTGGGCTTGAAGGGTTCTGGTGTGGGCTTCGGATGACTGAGTTCAATAGACATACCTACACGTCGCGTGTAGTCTGCAAGAGTTCCCAGGCTTTGAGGAGATATTGCATACAGTTTGGGTCTGAATACTTCGCAGCTTATCGTCTAACGCCCTGCACCCAACTCCCCGAACCCAAACCCTAAACCCGAAACCCAAAACCCTAAACCCTAAACCCTAAACCCTAAACCCTAAACCCTAAGCAGCAGTGGGTTTTTTAAAAGCCTCGCCAGGCCAGGGGTCTTGCAATCCGAAAATCCGAAAAGCCCGGAGGCATCACATCTTGACAAAATTAGAGAACTCCAATGGTCCGAAGTAGACTCAGATATAGGATCCTTATCATACCCATAGTCATCATTGTAGTTCCTTTTTTGGGTTCACAAATTATATATTTCTAAGGATTTTATAAGGTATCCCCAAAAAGGAACTGCATTGGAGACTATAGGTAGTAAGATCCACCAAACAAGGAAGAAGATACCCGAGATGCCGCTGACAGACCTTCGACGTGCCAGGATGTGCTGGCCGGGCTTTCTACCCGGCATGACTCCCACGCCGGGCATGCTTTTAACGTCGAAGCTAGCCGGCACGTTGGTGAGGTTTAGGGTTTAAGGTTTTGAGGACTGGATTTAGGGTTGAGGCTTTTGCATCGGGGTGAGAGGCTTTCTCGAAGTGCTCTATTGAAGTGTGTCGTTTTGCTTTACCCTAAACCCAAAGCCAGCATCTTAACAGTGTGCCATACGTCCTTCTTGCAATCGAAGCTTCAGCTGTGGCCCAAGCCTTGGTCGCAGGGGCTCCCCACCTCCTCAGACAGCGCCCAGCATTTCAAGATGTAGGGTTTAGGGAGCGTTCAGGGTGTGGGGCCCGTGTATTAATCCTTCTGCACCCTTTCCCAGAATTTCCCACCCGAGCCCTGAAGTATCTAAGAACCCTTCCAAAGCCCGTATAAACCGTGCTCCCAAGGATATTCCAAGCTAGAAACAAGCCTCAATACCCCGAGACCAACCGTTCAGGCCACCGAATTCCGTCACGGTCGTTCTTTCCGCCCGAATCCCGATGCCGCGAGTACTTGCCCCCCTACGCATCCTCGGAAGGTTAAGGGGTTGACGTGTAAGTGAACACGACAGCTTGAACCTCATGCCATTCGCCGCAGCCCCCGTGCCCAAGGATGAACAATCAAGAGTGCACTACGACGACTACAACAGGCTAGCTTGGTTTTTGGGACATGTTTATCTTCCTTATTTGGGTTTATAGGGGACCCTTTCTATAGATATTTTCAGAGGGTTTAAAGGCCAACCCAGCAGGACGTGGGGGCCAAGGGTCGACATCTTGCGGGCTTCGCGGTCACAGGCTTGAGGGCTTAGAGCTTCACAAGCTACGTGCACGTCAGCTTGCTTGGCAAGTCCTCCAGTCATTGATTATCATTCATCATTACCTACTCGCGAAGTCTCACCCGGCACTTCTGACTCACAGAGCGGGCACGGTAGCCCTGCTGGCCACAATGACAATGCCAGCCATCTCCTTCCCAAGTTCAATGCTTGACAGTCGCATGGTTGCTGCTGATATTGGTGTTTCTTACTGCCAGTAGCATAATATTTAACGTCCCTTCCATTTTAGTACGGCTCTATAATTCGTTTTGATGATTATTCTTCTGATGTTGCTGCTGCTGCTAGTGTAGTTGTAGTTGGAGTTGTTGTAGTTGTAGCTGTAGTTGTAGACGACGACGACTACTACAACTACTTCTATTGCTACTGCTACCACTACTACTACTACTACTACTACTACTACTACTACTGCTGCTGCTACTACTACTACTACGACTACGACTATACTACTACCACCATAACAGCAACCACTACGACTCATGCGAGTACGTCTACTGGTATACTACTAGTACGACGATGACTACTTCCACGGCCACGACCACGACTACGACTATGACGACGACGTCAACGACGGCGACGATAACAACAACTACTACTACCAGTACTACTACTGCTACTACTACTCCACTACAAGACTTCTACTTCTACCACTGCCCCTACTACTCTACTCCGACTGTTACTGCGACGACGACAAAATTACTACGACTGATGCTGCTACTGCTCCTGCTGGTCCTGCTCCTATTCCTGCTCCTACCAATCCACTCCTACTCCTACTGCGCCGACGATGTGCATAGAGTGCAGTCGTGTGTACCTTTACGTGTTGCATAGCATGGTCTATATGGGCTTTCGTTGCCTGCCCAACGACTCGATCAACTCGTGACGCCAGCAGCTCATCCAATCTCATGACATGAGTCTTCTCAAAGTCTGAAGTCTAGAAGCATCTAGTAACTACTCGGTCACAGCCGGCAAACGCAATCCCTGCAGAAGACAAATCCCTAGACCCCAAGCCATCGACCCACAAGCGCTAATCCCTCAAAATCCTATTCTCCTGTCCTGCCCTGCCCTGATCGTGTGAGGAACAATGCCCCAGCCTCAGAACATCTGTTCCTTGCAAAGGCGTTGCTTTCTAGGGGTGTTAAGGGCTTTTTAGGGTTGAACTTCTGCTTCGCAACTGCACGGCCTGTGCCACGAAGAGACGAGTTGCTGCCAAGAACTGAAAATGGTGCGGGTATGAAGCTTGAAGCCTTGGAGTGGGATTGCAGCCTCAGCAAGAGTCTCCGCAAACAACTAAAGCTCTGCACAGCCTATTTTCCAGAAGTCACGATCTTTAGATTTTGCCGCCTAAGCCCGAAAACCCTAAAGTTAAGCCCAAACGCTAATCGACCGAAGCCACGGACAAAGGACGTCTTCGACCAGCTCTTCGGCAACAATGACGATGACGGCCACCTCCACGGTGACGATGACGATGACCACGAGCACGAATCCCCTCTGCACTTCAAGAATTTCTGGGGAACTACGAACCCTTCTAACAGGGTTGAGGGTTGAGGGTTTAGGGTTTAGCCTGGTAAAGGTTTTGGAAAGACTAGGTACTGAAACGTTCGTATTCCTCGAGAGGTGGGCTTTTGAAAATCTGCCGTGCTGGATGCTTTCCGCAGCTGCTTATCTGGCCTGGGCGAGTTCGTGGTCAAAGTTGTCGGTTTCGGTTCAGCGGGTTGTGAAAATGTGGCTTCCTTGGCTTTACTTCTGTAACCTGAAACTTAAATTAAACCCATAGAACCTATATCCTACCCGCCCCTCCCAGGGTCCCATCAGTCAATTCCACGGCTTAGAGTTGAACCCCAAGCTGAAAAACCTAGAAGATCCTCAACTCCTTTTCGTAACTACCTATAGGCTCCATCATAGTCCCTTTTTGTGGTTCCTATTTAGCATCCTATAACTATAAGGTAATCCCAAAAAAGAACTACAATGGAGCCTATGGGTACTAGCTTCGTTTTTCTAGGGTCAGTCGCGGCTTGCTCCACGAACATGCAGGCTGCCGCCAGTCAGCATACATAAGACGAAAGCATGTCCCCATTCTGCAATGCATACCCTAAACCCTAAACCCTTGTAAGCCCTAAACCCTACACCGGTGAGCTTGCCAACCCCTAGCTCCGCCCCGATTCTTGAGCAGCAAGGCAGGATTTCAACACGGCGCCCTGCGAGGATGACTATATGAGTGAGAGCATAGGTTAACAAAAAACAGTGGCTTTTCATAGGTTGTTTAAAGAACCTACTGTACTGCTGCTGCTACTACTACGACGACGACTACTACTACCACCACCGCCTTGCACGACTTCTGCCAAGGACCTCGACTGCAACAGAGACAACTTTGACCACATCGACTAAGACCATGACGATGACGTCCTCCACATCTTCCACGGCCACGTTGCCGCTTTTCTCGCACCAGATAAGCGACAGTGTCGGAAAAAGTGTCTTCACATGAGCGATAGGATGTCGGGATAGAGGCCCCGTGACAAGAGCGAAGCAACACTATGTTCGATAACGGAAACAAGATTCAACGAAGGCAGCTGGCAGACCGATTATGGAACTCGTTAGTGTAGAAACTTGAATAGTTACACATATTTAACTCCGATGCATCGGGAAGTAGGCAGAGGCATCCATCGTGAGGACCATACTTCAAGTACTTCTGAACCGATTACGACACTGTCCCTCGAAAAAATTCAGCACGGCAAAATGTCGATCGAATCAGGACGACCTTGCAGCCTCTTTCCGTGAGAAGCCGGGATGTCAACAGCTCAGAAACCCTAAACCCTAAAACAAAACCTTTTCAGGTGTCAATCCAGGACGTTTCCACTCCGAGAACATAACAACTTCCCCCTTCCAATGCGCGGAAAGTTAGACGTAAGGAAACTGTTGCGCAGCTGTGTGGAATCATCACCAGCCATTCGTTTAAGCCATCCCGACAGAAAAGCCAAGTTACAACCAACGTTAAGTTTTAGATTCGCCCCCTTCGGAGACATACAAGTGTAAAATGCAGGCAGGGGGTCCGCAAGCATACACTCGTTAGTTTCCCGAGCTGCGCCTGTCTAAGTACACATACACCTTCACACAAAATATCAGCATTCAAGCATGCAGCCGATGCATAGTCCACAGAGGCGGGCGCTTATGTTGACGGCTCTGCAGAACTTTACCGTTTCAGTGTGCCCTACACGCGGTACGTCGGGTTTGGCAAAAGCGTAGTATAGTACACACTTTGCTGCGGAAATAGATCGTGGGCCTATCTGCATCAGGACCACTACCACGGCCGGGGCCTCAGCACCCTGTGGGGGGGCATGCAGCTCCATGTTCGGATCCATGAGATTAATATAGGGGCCTTAATAATTAGGATAGGGTTTTGGGGCCCATTATACTATTATGATAATATAAGGAACCCCCAAAACCCTATTCTAATTCTGAAGGCCCCCTACATTACTTAGACGTGAATAACTTAGACAAGGGAAAAACCGACCCTTGGAAGAGCAGCTCCTCACAGAACCCTTGAGTTGTATAAGGTAGGGGCCTAAACAAGTACCGATACTATTTTATTTGGGGGAGGGTCCTTATTATAATTATAGTAGAAACTACCTCCTAAAAAACCCTATTCGAATTGTTAAGGCCCCTATATTAATCCTTATAGATCCTTAGCTGTGCATCTTTGTGTGGTGGTTTGGGCCCTTAGTGTGCAGCCTTCGCGGCAGCCTCAAGAAGTCTCTCGGGCAACATCCAAGAAAAAACCTAAACCCTAAACCCTAAACCCTAAACCCTAAACCCTAAACCCCAAAACCCTAAACCGTTTCGGATTTCGGGATCGCAGGATTTAGCTGAGCTTCGGATTTCGGGCATGGGCTTCGTGACCACAGAGGAGTAGGAAGCATAGGGTTTAGGGTTTAGGGGTTAGGGTTTAGGGTTTAGGGGTTTGCATGGTTCCTGCGTTTTAAAGCTCATGTTCAATCCTCACCTTCGATGAGGCGACGGCGACCACATCGACGTCATCAACAGGCACGGCTGTGTTGAATCCGAAGAACCGGGCCGATCTCGCGTTTTGGTTGTGTTGAACTTTGGTGTACTTGAACCAGGGGTCCTGATTATAGGGATTCAGTGTATGAATATGCCGATCCTCTAAGACTCTATTTTCCGGAACTCACATCTTCGCTTTGCCATGAACGTTGTAATTGTCTTGAGTGTGTTGAGGTTGATCGGGTGTGACAAAGTTGAGATAGCTGTACCATGTTCCAAGGGGCTCTACTTACAGCAGGATACGCGCATGTTCGCATGGTTTCCGCGGGCGCTTCATTCCAGCATTGTGCGCAATGGCTGCTGTGGTAGGGTTGCATTATCACCCTGATGTTTAATCAAAAACCCACCAAATCCCAGTTCATCCTAATTCATTCGGAAGCGCCCAAATGCAAACCTCAAACAGCCCCGGCAAGTACTGGAGCAACTACGCATATATGTATGTAATTGGTGTGTCTGTACAACATATGCCTACCTGTATCTGTCGCAGATCTTGTTTGTCGAAGCACTGCAAATCCCGACTCCGATAGCATTAAGTTTGGGTCAAGGTTTAAGATGGGGTTCGGAGTTCTGCATGTGCAGATCAACTGAAAAGCTCTGGTTCAAAGAAGTTGTGTGATAAGCATACTATCCTTCATTATTCACTGTGGGCAGTTCTCTATAAACCCTAAACCCTAAACAGTAAACCCTAAACCCTAACTCTAGGTTGAGGTGCCATGTCGGGGTCTTGATTTCATGAGTGATGCACTGTCTTTGACCGCTACCGGATTCGCAGAGCTTCCGATGTTCGGAGCCTCGGAGGGAAAGTTCGCAAAGTATCTCTTCCGGCTGTCGGTGTTTAGCCTGAAGCTACCCCATCTTGCTCTCACAGCAGATGCTTCAAGCACTGGTGTCTGTGTGTGTGTGTGTTCTGATTGTGTCTGAGGCGTGTAGGCAACGGATCTGAAGGCTCATCTAATGTCGTGCATATCGTGGTCCCGGTACGGGGAACCAGAACCCTGGGAAGCACGGATCTAAGTATTTCCAGGGGTTCAACCTCGCGACCACAGAACGACCTGTCATTGTAGTACATTTGTACAGCAACCTATGCGGACATTTCGTACATCTATGGTGTGTTTCGTTTCTGACGTGCAGCTACGATGACAACGTCCCTTTCTTCGACCGCGACCACCACATCCGTAACAGCAGCCTGGCATTATTTTTTGAGGAAGGGGACTAGTGACATGTGGCTGTGCCGTGGCTCCGTCCCTTGACGGCCCGCCATAGTTGCATGCCTCTGCGTTGTGTGTTAGCTACGTAAGCGTGCCTGTACCAGAAGCGGCAGGATTTGGAGTGCACCATCTTCGGGTTTGGTTTCTGGGATTAGGTTGTTCAGGGTTTTGCGTTGTTCACATATCCATGCGGAAGCCTCGACCTAGCGCCTCTTACGAATTCGTCGCGGCTTTGACATATCTAAGTCTCGGATACGAGGTATAGGGCTAAGTCGAGGCTAAGTGATGTTGGCTGCGGGTTTATGATTTTGAAACCATCCGCTGGGACCCTGAGGCGACGATGACCACATCAACGTCGTCAACAGGTGCAGATGCCCAAAAGCCAGCACACAGATGCTCTTGAAGTCGTGTCTTGCGCGAGGTTGGTCGTCATTGGCAGACTTCGATAGCAGTGAGACAACAAGCTGTCATCGGTGTTACTCTTAAACTCGAACCTGAACCCTCAGCCACCATTGTAAAACGCCCTAAACCCTAAACCCTAAATCCTAAACCGTGCAAGAAAGTTCTATCCCCAGAGCAGACAGGAGTGAAGGAACAGTCTGCCGCATGCATTCTCTCGTGGCGGTAAGTATGGCTTAGGGTTCAGGGTTCGGGGTTTAAGCTATGGCTTAGGGTTCAGGGTTGGGGGTTTGATATAAGCTATGGCTTAGGGTTCAGGGTTGGGGGTTTAAGTATGGCTTAGGGCGCAGGGTTCGGGGTTTAAGCTATGGCTCAGGGTTCAGGGTTTAGGGTTTAGGGTTTAGGTTCGGGGTTTAAGCTATGGCTCAGGGTTGAGGGTTTAGGATGGTACCAGAAAGTCAGGGGTCAAGGTTTCAGTCGGCCCATCCTCGCATGCTAACCAAGCATGGCAAAGGCAAAAGTGTTGAGAGATGGGCTCAGGGGCTAAGTTCGAGAAAGCTTCGACAATGTCCGGTAGGGGTTATGAACGGTCATCAAAAATGTCGCGCATATCTTGCATTCCGCTCCGGGCAACTAGAACCCGCGGAAGCCGTCTAAAGGTTCGAAAGTTGCGAACGCATTGCGACCCGTCGTTGCATTTGTGCAGTAGCTTGTGCGGTGGTGCTTACGTCAAGGGGTGCTTCGTTTCGGATTTGCAGTTACGATGACAACATCCACATCGTCGACTGCGACGGCCACAATGACAACATCACTTACCACCACAGCCGCGTGGCATTCAAAATTAGTGGACTAGCGACGTTTGGCTGCTCCCTGGCGAAGTCCTTCTGAGTTAGAAAAGCAGTCCACAGACCTCAAAGTGGGGTTTAGGATTTAGAGTTTTCTGAAATCCCGGAGACGTGGGCTTTACCGCATGGACCATGAATCCTATGCAGAGGGCTTGGGATAATTTGTGAGAGCATCCCCTTGGCCTTAATTGCATGCCTTCACCCTGTACAGAAACCCTGCAAAACCCCATGTTATAGCTTATGAAGCCCTGTTTAAGCCAGTCTAACCATTAAACCACGAAGCCCTGAACCCCTAAACCCTACCTATAGTCTCCATTGTAGTTCCTTTTTGGGGATACCTTGTAAAACTCTTAATATATAATTGGTTAAACCAAAAAAAAGAAACTACAATAGAGACTATAGGTAAACCCGAAATCAAAGCTTGCTAAGCCATGCGAAGCTGCAACTTCCGACCTGTTTGTCTCTCGAAGAGTTTCTATGAGAACTTCGTGGGCTTAGGGTTTGGGGTGCATGGATGGTTCTCTAATTTAGGGTCCATTGTTATAAGGGTGCCGTGCTATTTTGGTGGTCCCAAAAGGGAGCCTACTTTAGAGAACTGCCCGGAAGTGTTCCTGATTCCATAAGGCTTCCTATAAGGGTTCTGAGAGAAGGATGTAGCGGCGCAGCCAAACTTGGAACTATACTGGAGCGTCTAGGACGTCAAGGCGGCCCGAAGAACACTTACGGGGACTCTAAACCCCAAGCAAAACCACCCTAAACCCGAAACCCAGGTCACAATGACCACCTCCACAAGCAGCACCGTCACGATGACCACCCTCACCACGACCAGCGCCACCATGACCGTGGCTGTCTCGGCAGTGAAGTTTGTTGCAGGGCTTGCAGGTCCCGGGGATTTGCGCTGTCCCTTTGTTTACGCATAGTTGTGATGCATCATACCTGACTCTCCAGTGTTTGCTTGCTTAGCCAGAACCCTATAATACATAAGTCGGTAATCCGAAGTCGAAGAGCAGAAGACTCGCTGATAGACAGCAGGAAGAACATGCCCAAGATCATCCCGAAACCGCGTCTCTTAAGTCCACTACCGAAGATTTGGGCTTTAATAAGTACCTATACTTTTTGGAGGTTCCTTATTATCATTATAGTCATAGTATAATGGGCCCCAAAACCCTATTCTAATTATTAAGTCTTCGCTAGTTGAGCGGGTACGGCAAGCGAGATTTGTCTCACGGGATTGCCGTCTTTGTTGCTGGTTCTCGATTTTTGCCGTCGCTCCTTTTGTTGCTGCGGTTTGGGCAGCCACCAAGCTCGAGCAGTTGCCAACAGGATTTGCAGCAGCGAGCGTTGAATGCAGCAGACATGCGAGCAAGAAAACATGAATCCGGCTTGTAATGACAGAAGAATCATGACAGTTCGCATGGGGTTGTGGGACCAGGGCTTACGGCAGCTTGGGGCTTTGTAGGGATTGAGTTTTGGAACCGGGTTTCGACCACAGTGGATGAAGACGGAGACCAACGAGCGCAAAAGCCGTGAGCAGCAGACTTTTGCATGACGATCCCCTGTCGTTGTACCGGGTTTGTTCTTCAGTTTCGTTCATCGTCGATGACGACCGGCTACCCACCACCACCACACCACCACCACACCACCACCACCGCCACGACCACCACCGCAACCGCCACCACCACTACCACCACCGCCGCCACCACCACCACCACCACCACCACCACCACCACCACCACCGCCACAACCACCGCCACCACCACCACCACCACCACCACCACCCAAGAATCGACACGACAATCAGCAGTCAAGAATCAACACGACAATCAGCAGTCATCAGCAGCAGCATCGTCATCGTGGCCATCACTGTGACAGCGGCGTAACGGCACCAATAACCGCAGCAGCAACAACTACACGAAATTCTTGTATCATGCTTTCACAAGACTTAGGATTGGAGCCCTGCACTTTCCCTGCACCCTCAGCCCTACCTTCAACTGCCAAAATATCTTTTTTGTAGGTTCCCTAGAAGTTCTCTCTATATTAGGCTTTATCCTAGGAGCGGAGCCTTGACAAGGGGAGGTCATGATCGTTGAAGATGAACCCTCAACCCCACCGAGATGACCACCACGATCTCTTCCACGATGACCATGACAAGCTCGACAAGCTCCACAGGCCGGTCCCTAGGGTTTACGGGTAGTTCTCTAAATTAGGGTCCCTTTTGGGGTCCCAATTATAGTACGGCACCCTTATAAAAAGGACCCTAATACGCTTATAGTGATTGTCAGAAAGTTGGAACATGGATTTCGGACGATTCGTGCTGAGATTCCCGATACCTTTAGGGCATGAGGATAGTGCTTTTGCAATTTTCTAGCTTCTATACCCTAGACCCTAAGCCCTAGACCATGTAGGGTTCAGGAACTCCAGGGCCTTTCACAAATTCAGGAATACCTGTAGTCTCCATTGTAGTTCCTTTTTGGGGATACCTTATAAAATCCTTAATATATAATTGGTTAAACCAAAAAAAGGAACTACAATGGAGACTATAGGTAATATCCTTAAATCAAACTACAGGGTCTCAACTGAGGAAAAGGAATATAGCTTCAGTCATATGTTTGGGGGCTTTCTTCCTATTGTAGTTATGAAGGGAGGATCCTCAATTAGGGGGTTTGGGAGTCTCTGGGTACGAGGGCGTTCGATGAGGGTTTCGAGGTTTTCGGGTCTTAGGGTTAGCTGGACCCTTAAAGACCCTACTTTCTTTAAGGACTCATCTAAAGAAATCATAATACGGAGCCCTAAAGGTTATTTGGGGTAAGGTAAGGGCTAGAGGTTATAGGGAGAGATTTGAGTTTTCAGGGCTTTAAGGGTTTAGTGTTTAGGGTTTAGGGGTTCAGGATTACGGGTCCTGGTTTGGGAGTTGAGGATTTGGGATTTAGGGGCTGAGGGATGTTAAGGTTTTAGGGCTTACAGGGTTCAGGGTCAGGCGTTTCGTGATTACCCTCTTGGTTCGGATCTCTTCTTGGCAATCGGCACCTGCGAAAACTCAAGACATGTTGGGTGTGGGGTCCTTCGGGTTTAGGGTTTAGAGTTTAGTGTCCCGAAACCCTGAACCCCATTTCAGTTCAGGGCCTAAAGCCTAAGCCCTAAACCCGAATAGCCTAGCCTAGGTTATGGATTCGAGGACTCGCTGTGGTGACAACCCTAGAGAGATTCTGAGGACACTGCAACAGAGGCCCTGTATCGTTTGCCCTGCACCCAGATACCACTTTCTGACACTTGAAGCCGTGAGTTCATAGTGCTAGCAACATCTACCCTAAACCCTAAACTCTAAACCTTTACTGCACATGCTCACGTTTTAGGCCATGCAGGTGAGGTTCAAAGGTCCAGAATGTGGGAAGGGTAAGCGTAAGGATCCTCGTAAGGCTTTCGAACTATGGCCTGTCGTTCCGAGATATCCTTTACTGTGTATAGTATGTTTTTGTTATAGTATCGAATATTGTGGTATATTATAGTACATAATAGTTCTTTGATGGTATTTTCAAACCTTTACTGAAGACTTGGCGAGCTTGGCACACGCTTCGCGTCCTGTTTGGCCTCTTTGAAAGAGATGGTCGAGGGTTGTTGACTGTTGATGGCGTTTTAGGGTTTAGGGTTTAGGGTTTAGGGCGGTCTCAGAATCCAATACAGGGGACGACGGAGGACGGATTGGAAATTCACTTCTCCATGATTCCAGCTGCCGCCGATGTCAGGGCGTGCTCCCGCAGAGTAAATGCCGTCTGTCGAGGGTTAGTCTCAACGGCCGTGGCTTGTGTCACCAAGACCCAGTGCAAAACAAACCTCAAACCCGATAGCCTAAAGCCTCTAAAACCCTAAGCCCTAAACCGCAGGAAACCCTCATCACATCCCCAAACAGCTTTGCCTCGATGAAGACCCGAAGCATGGACCCGACATTGAGCCATAGACCGGGATGTCATAGAAGCAGCAACTCGCCCGAAGCAATATAGGGGCCTTTATGATTACCTATACTATTTTGTGGGGCTCCTCATTATAACTATAATATGAAATACCCCCAAACCCTATTCTAATTATTAAGGCCCCTACATAATCCGTACCCTTGTGAGATTTGTTTAGAGGCGGGAGTGGTGCTTCAGCTAGGGTTTAGGAATGTATAGGTTCGTGTGGCGTTTGTGTGGCTGAGCGGTTAAGATTTGTTGCAACTGTAGTGCCTAGCTCGAACATAGGTGCTTGACTGGTTAGGCAGAGTGTTTCGTATGGTATAGTATAGTTATAGCATAGTACAGTACAGTGCGTTATCGCATAGTATAGTAATACGTATAGTATAGAATAGTATAGCCTAGTATAGTATAGTATAGCATCGCAGAGTATAGTATGGTCTAGTACACTACCGCACATGTAGTTGTATAGGCCGTAATTAAGCGGATACTCTTACCTCAACCCAAGACCATCCCGCTGTGCCAGCTTCTATGACGACAGCCACTTCCTGAGCGTCCGGGGGACCGGTTTCCATGCTGACAGGGGCCGTTGCCATACAACTGGGGAGTTGTTTGGAGACGGGGGGTCTTTTATGTAAGGGTTTAGGGTTTAGGGTTCAACCACTCGCAGAATTCTCAATCTTGCCTACGTCAGTCGGGTCCTGAACCGTCCGCAAGAGCATCTTCAGCTTGACTTTCGCCCGGCATGGAGGCACAAGTCCAAGACCCCGAGCCCCAAAGACCCTTAGCCACTGTGCCCGAAGCCTTAAAACCATGAACCTCCAAACCCTGACCTCCTACAATGCTGAACCTGAGACCCAAGGTTGTAGGTTCAGCCTGAACCTCTAAGCCAACTCGCAAACTCGTACCTCCACCCTAAACTGTAGAGTTCCGCTACACCAGAGCTTTCCCTGAGGTCGGTTGCAGTCGATCTGGGTGTGCCTCAAAATTGGGTAGGGCTTTGGGTGTAGGCTTTGAGATTGAGGTCGGATGTAGGTTTCAGGGTTCAGGATTGTTTTGGCTGAGGCCGGGCCATCGGAATAATAACCACCGTAGCCACTGAGCAGATGCACATTTTCCTGGCTCAGCGCCCCAGATCTCCTGTCAGGAGCTTGAAAGGACTATCTCCGAACCTCCTTCCAGTCCTATAGTTTCTACCTAAACCCACGAGCCAGATTCAACGGAAATCCTAACTGTGCTCCCGGACCTGACAGTAGCTTCCCGACACTTTGCCCCGATCACTCTAACCGTCTCTAACCCCGCAACCTTGGCCGAGACGTCCACGACGCCACTGAGCGGCAATTGGCGAGGCTACTGCAATAGTCCTTTGAATCATCCGCAGACAGATGAACGATGATAATGTTCAGAATCGTCGCCAGCCCTGCTGCGTTATCATCAGTAGCAACAACAAGAAGAAGCCTACACCGTCACCGTCAATCATCAGACTTGTCATACTGGCCGATGACAACCATTGCGTTGAGACTGACGATGACGAAGATCATGGTCGTGATATTGAGTATGGCTATGATGACGACGATGTTGAAGATGATGAAGAAGGCAAAGCAGCAGCAGTACTTGTCGTGGTTTTCAGATTGAAAGAGATTTGCTTCCCTAAACCTTAAACCCTAAACCCTAAACCCTAAACCCCTAAACCCTAAACCCTAAACTTCGGACAATAACCGGGTCCTTGGCATACGTGTTCAAGGTCGCCTGGCCCAGCACGACTTCGATTGGGGCTGAAGGTTTAAGGTTCGTACAGTTAGGGTTTAGGGTTGAAGGTTCGTACAGGCTTCGAGAGTTCTAGGGTTTAGGGTTTAGGGTTTAAGGTTCGTACAGGCTTCGAGAGTTTTAGGTTTTAGCGTTTAGGGTTTAGGCTTAGTGTTTTCTAAGGGCTTTAGGCGGGACCCTTAATAGGGACCCTTGTAGGTTATTGGGGTTAATGTGGAGACTACCTGGCTATATAAGGGGTATATAAGGACTATACAATGGTTACTTGAGGTAATGGGATTAAGGGTCCCTATTAGGGGTCCCTCCTAAAGTTCTTAGATGTTTGATGTCCCGTGGCTCGCGGTTTGCAAGCAAACTCTAGGTTTTTTCAGAACGATTGCTCGGTTTCAAGTCCTGCTACTATGGAGGTGAGGGCCTTGACTGGGTTCTTGTTAAGGAGTTTCGTTACAGTAGTTTAGGTTACCATGTAGGGAAACCATATCATTGACTGTAGACCACAGACTCTAATCATTATGGTAGATTGAGCTAAGTTCCTGAACAAGAACCCAGTGCGTGCACCTACCTACATACTTTGCGGCTTCAAAGTACCTGAACAGGAGCCCCTGCAAGGCCACAGTACATAGCACACAGGCACATGGACCCTTTTTGAAATTTCTACCGAACCGGAATTCCAACATACTACAGCATGGACCTTCCGGCGAAGTTTTCCAACCCACGTACACGTTTCCTAGGCAGAGGCGATTCTAGAAGGGGCCAGAAGCCCTACAGAACGTCGGATTCAAGGTCCAAGTACTTCCTACTTGACCCAGAAGTCATGAACCTAAACTCTATATACCGATGCTCTATACCTATACCTTTAAAGACTCGGATTCCTATCTTGCAACTGGAGATAAGACGGAGAGTCTTGAACCCAAACCCTGCAAGCCCTCGACCCCTAAACCCTGAACCTAAGAAAACACTAGCTTTGGCTTCTGAGGTCCACAATCATCCCGTGTGAGAGCACCTTCGTCCTGAGCCGCGGAGGGGAGGTGCCCTTGTGGGCTTAAGGCCTCGTATTTTAGGGGTTAGGGACAGATGGTTTAGGCTTTTGCAGTAATGGTATACGGTGAAAACCCAAGGGGGGGGGGGGGGGGGGTTATAAAGCATGCCATGTTCAATAGAAATTATGTATTTTCGTGTTTGAGGATGTAAGGTTCTTAATAGCACGAAGGGGCTGTAAGGAATAACTGTTTTTTATGGTTCTCCTGAGCCGAATCCGAAGGAGTTTGGAGGACTTGATCGCAGCGGCAGCAGTGGCTGCGACAGCCACTCGGCACTATTATAGGGGCCTTAATTCTAATAAGGTTCCTTATTATATTTATAGTATA
>CAJNDV010034307.1:37104-51824 GCA_905221635.1 Symbiodinium sp. CCMP2456 | reverse complement strand
TAGGATTTAGGGTGTAGAGTTTGGGGTGCAGAGCCCTCGGTCAGGTCCGGTGCCTTACAGTGACCAATAATTCTCTCTTTTTTGCAACCCTACTCAAAATAATGCGGCTCCAATATGGGGGGTTTCCGACAATAGGGGACCTTAATAATATAGCAAGTGCCCAAAATAGTAGGATCCTTATGAAAAGGATCCCCAAAATAAGGTACCCCTTGTTTGCGAGAAGATCCCCAGGGTCCAACCCAACAGACCTGACCCTCGCAACGTTTCCCGTGGAGCCGCAAGGCCTCAGAGGCTAAAAACTGAACGTCCCAAACCCTAAGGTTGAAACCATGGGCCCCTAGTATGGGCCCTTAACCCTGGGATTCTAATACACCTATTACCTTCTAAAGGCCCTTGCACATGAAGCTAAACCCTAAACCCTAAACCCTAAACCCCTAAACCCTAAACCCTAAACCCTAAACCCTAAACCCTAAAAAGCTTAAAAAAACAACACAAGTCGCACCAGGTCTTGCAGCGGGCCGTACCTGCGAAGTGACCTTCAATGCCGGGAGACTGGGGGCTGGCGGCTGCTTAGAATTTCCAAGAAGATATGGCGACACGGTTTAGGGTTTAGGGTTTAGGGGTTTAGGGGTTTAGGGTTTAGGATTTAGGGTTATGCAGCGATGTGCAGTGCTGTTGCAGGGAAAGTGCTGTGTGACCTGAAGTGGTTTCGGGTTTCAGGGCTGATCTAATATAGGGGCCATATTAAACACCTACACCATGTTTTTCTTGTGGGGGGGGGGGGGTCCTAATTATTATGATTATAGTATAATGGGCCCCAAAACCTTATGCGGCCCCTACATTACCCTGCTTGCAGCGCCGTGACAGGAAAGCGTGTCTCAGCAAAATAACACTGCAAGCGAGAGTCAAGGTAGGGTAGCTTGTGCCATCTCCCCCAAACTCCAGAGATCCCAAACCCTAAACCGTAAACCCAATCCTAAACCCTCAGCCCATAGATCCCAAACCCTCAACAGTATGCCCAATCCTAAACTAAAGGCCCTTAGATCCCAAACCTTAAACCGTAAACCCAAATCTAAACCCTCAGCCCTGCCACTAAACCCAAAAGCCTTAGGGTAAACCGTAGGAATTCCTGAGCTCGAAGAGGAGCAGCAGCGATCTCTCGGCTTGCATTGCAGCTGGGACCTACACTTGGTTCTGCCCGGAGCAGGCCTGGAGTCTGTAACATGGGGGCCCGCAGTCGGAGTTCTATCCCTAAACCCTAAACCCTAAACCCTAAACCCTAAAACCTAAAACCCTAACCCGTGGCCTGGGGTCCTTTTCGGGTTTCTTTTTTGAGAGTGGGGGTTTGGGGGTTGGAGGTGGAGGCCTGCCGAGGTTAGGAGTGAAATCCCCATATGGGTGGTTGTCAAAATTATGGTCCCTTTTGGGTCCTTATTATAATACGGCACCTATTATTTAGGGTACCCCAAAAAGGACCATAATTTTGACAACTACCCATATAGTTCCTGTTTGTGTAATCTTTCGCTGAAATGCTCCATAACCCCATTGTGGCTATGAATGAATTAAGTTGCGGCGGTGTTCTTCTTAGTTTGATTAGCGCTTTCCACTTTGGGGGCCTTGTATATAACCATTTGTGGAGGGCTTGCGTTTTTTTTTTCGGCTACGGCTGAGGCGAAGGTTCAAGAGAGTCTGAGCCAGGGTTGAAATTCGGATGCTGTAAATGGGTAGGGTAGTTCTCCAAATTAGGGTCCTTTTCACAAGGTGCCGCCTTCTTGTGGGTTCCTACAAAGGGGCCCTCATGTGGAGAACAACTCAAATGTAGGGTCTCTAAAGTTTGGAGCATAATTTGGGGGCAGCGGCCGTCCCTTCAGGCGCATTGCGGTGCGGCGCTTTAGTGTTTGCTGCAGCCTGATGGCGACTCTAAATTTCTGGGTTTAGAGACTTGGGATTTGGACGTTTGTTGCTTGGTGGATTCTAATGAAGCTTGCATCGATCCAGCATAGGCATATATAGGCTTTGGACTTGAAAGACAGCCAGGGATCTAGTACGCATGAAGCATTCGAGGTTTGTTGGTTCTTAGTCTTTGCGTTGGCACAATCAAATTGTTGAGAACATAAATGTGGGTGACCATCACCCATGGTAAGATCAAAACCGTGAGCTCTAAACCTTACACCCCGAGCGAGTCCTGTCTCTTCCCGCTTGAACGAAAGTTGTCAGCTTTGGTTGCTCGGGCTTGATTCAGAGCTCGGGAAACAACCCATGCAGACTGCCTTTTGGGGGGAGCAACGTAGTTCCCAGACACAATGAATTCTTTGTAATAAGCCCTGCCTCCTTCATGCCTTATTTCAGATGCACGAGCAGAGGCACCTTAATCAAACTTAATCTCCAAGCCCAAAGTCCTGAACTCTAAGGCATTCGCTGCCGTTTTGAAATCTAGCACGCCCGAAGCGCTCTTCGGTGCTGCAACCCTGAAGCTAAGACTTTAGGAGTTTAGGGCTTCGGATGTCCAAGGTTCGTGGCTTAAGGTTCTAGGGTTTAGGGTTTAGGTTTTAGGGTTCAGGGCTTGGGGACGACGAATCGAACGCCCAAAGCCCGCCAATCAACCCTGAAGACAGTCTCGGCATTCCAGTGGCCAAAAGCCCCGAAACCTGCATTCCAAGCCTCAAAGACCCAAATCACGTACCAAGATGCAGATGGGTGGTCCTCAAAAGTCGTATCCTTTTTCTAGGTCTCCAAAATCGTACGGCACCCATCTAGACGGATCGAATTGAGAGAATAACCCAGATAAGTGTGGGATTACCTTACCAGAGAAAGGGGGCACTCGTCACGTGAGTCCGTCAGAACGGCATCACAGGGGTTCGACATCCATCTCCAGCGACTGCGACCCGGTAGGAAACCACTCGAAAACCAAAAACACCCCAGAGATTCCTGTGCACAAAAAATGCCGAGGCCGTAAGCCCAGACTCTGCATGATCGAAGGACTACGTTAAAGGTTGAGGAGTTGAGGGTTTAGGGTTGAGAGTGTAAGGTTTAGGGTTTTGGTGATAACGCATCGCAAGCTATCACCACCTGCTCTTCACAGGGCCCCGCAAATGTCGGTATGCACAGAGACTGGAGGACAGCCCCTGCAAACTCAAGCTTGAAGCCTTTGGGCCTAAACCTGCAGACTACACATAGAACCACCCACAAGCTCCGTGCCGGCGAGGGAACCGACGTCATGACCAAGGAGTTGCAACGGGGCGCCAGAAAGCTCATGTTGCTAAGAGAGGGGGTTCCGTCATCATATATATATATATAGAGTAGTTCCTACAAGGGTTCCTTGAAGTAAAGGTTCCTTCACTATTTAATGTAACAAGGTAGTTCCTACCAAGGTTACTGTAAGGGTTTTTTTTGGCAAGAGGGGGGGTCCTTCCTATTTGTGGAGCTACGTGTGCCCGTGGAGTTTCTGGCCTTCGCTTGCAAGTCGAGGGAGGCAGGATACAAGATAACAGAGGCACCTAAATAACTACCAATATACTATTGTTGGGGGTTCCTTAATCTAATTATAGTAGAATATACCCCAAAAGCCTATTCTAATTATGAAGGCCCCTATATTAACAGGGGAGGGTGAGCCGGGTGTAGAGCAGCTTAGGGCTTAAAGGCCCTAGGGTTCAGAGTTTGTTGAGGTTTAGGGTTTAGGGTTTAGGGTTTATAGGGATGAGGGTGAATGGAGCAAGTAGGCGAATTCATCTCGCCCAAAATCAACCCCAAAGCCTTCTCTTAGGCTCCAGGGCAAGGTCCCAAAATTTTTTTAATCAACAGATTCCTCCTAAATTTTTCCTCACAAGCCGTACCGGAAGCAGATAATCCCAAACCCGACACAGTAAGCCCTAAACAAATGGACGCCACAAGGAGGTCCCATCTGAAACCGCCGATTTCTGTTTCGGCTTGGGCTTAGGGGCTCACGTTTTGACCGGTGCTTTTGCTGGGGATTCCCCTGCCGTAGAATACAGATTCGGGCACGAGTTTAGGGCTTCTCGGTTTAAACTTCCTACTATGCAGTGTCTATCTATATGTGTATATATATATATATATATATATATTTGTATTGTTAATATATGCATATATACTATAGTATATATATATATAGGGTTTAGGCATAGGGTACAGGTGCCTCGAAATTCGCACTGTCTTGCGTCTTTGTCTATTTGCACCGTACTCGGAAGCTCCACAAACTGCTCTGCTCAGCTTCCGCCGATGGTTTTCCCAGAGCTTATCGGCCTCGGCGTTGCCGGGCCATATGAGTTCCTACACCCTAAACCCTAAACCGTCCTGAACCAGAAGTCAGTTCACCTCTGTGCTCCCCAAGCCCGGCGGGCTCTCTGAGCGCTCTGCATGGCAAAGGCATGCCATGGATCCTTACATCCAGTGCCGCGTCTGTTGGGGGCCCAAATTTCTGGCCTTTCTGCGGCGGCACTCAAAAGCTAACGGTTTTGATTTTGAGTTTCGGTAAACATTAAGACCCGAAGCCTTGAACCCTAAACCACGATCCCCAAACCTCATGTCAGATGGAGAAGATGTTCGGCCTAGGCACTATAGTCTTCTACCAGTCAGCAGGCACTTGAACGCCCAGGGTCACATTTATAATACTAATGTTCATACCAATATTAATACCAGTATTAGTCATACCAATGATACTAGTGCCGATACCAATACTAATACTCAAAAAGATAGAGGCTGCTCGTGCTTGGGACGTCGTTGCTTTGCTGTGAGGTCGTGGTCAAGGGATACAGGTAATGGTCGTTTAGGGTTTAGGGGCATTGCGGATGCCAGAGACAACAGGTACTGTAGACCCAAACCGATGCTACTGTGACAGTTTTGATCGAGGCTGTAGAGGATAAACCCAGGAGCCAGAATACTGATGAAACGTCATTGATCAGCAGCAGTACTGTTCAGTTTTTGCAGAAGCGACCACGGCACAACATCACTATGACGACGCGAATTTTGAGTGGCGATCGTGAAGATAAGGATTCTTATGGTGATGGCGGGAATGACGTAGAGAAGGCAAGCAAGCTTGCTACTATCACCAGCGCCATCGACAGACGTGACATGTTTGCTACGCCACTGACAGCTAGTGAACCCGGCGAAGACAGCAGCCCTCAATGTCCGTCTTATATGTATAACATGTATACGTATATATATATATATATATATGAATAACATACAGTATATGGGTCCTGCAGCCTTTCTGCACAGCTTCGGGGACGGAAGCCCCAAATACTGCCACCTTCAGGGCGGCCGGTAATATCTCCAAGAGAGGACCCCCTTAGGGTTTAGGGTTTAGGGTTTAGGGTTTAGGGTTTAGGGTTTAGGGTTTAGGGTTTAGGGTTTAGGGAGGACCCCCTTAATCTCAAGCTCCCTGAACCCTAAACCCCTCCAAAGGAGGAGCCCGAACCTTGAGCCCCAAAACCCCCAATTTCGGATTCTACCTATAGTCTCCATTGTAGTTCCTTTTTTTGGTTTAACCAGGTATATAATTCAGGATTCTATACTATAAGGTATCCCCAAAAAAGGAACTACAATGGAGACTATAGGTAGTCATTCCAGTCTGATGTCACGAAGAGAAGCAGCGAAAGTCTGTCCCAGGCGCCGCAGGGTTCAACGACACGGATCACAAGACCGGTGATATTGCAGGTCTGCTTAGGGCTGAACAAGTTTCGGGGTGAAAGGTTTCAAGATGTTTCAACAAAAGTGTTTCAAGGTTAAGGGGTTTATGGTTAAGGGTTTTGAAAGTAGGGGGTTTTACGGTGAAGAGCTTTCGGGATCAGAGAAATGCAGGAGCTGAGCTTGGGGCCCACGCTCATTTCAGCAATTCGTGCCTTCCTTCCTTCGGCATCCGACGTGGGTCTTGTTTTGGGCCCTGCATTTTCTGGAACAGGGTATTCCTAGTAATGCAACAGCCGGCGACAGCATTTTTTGCATGAACGCCTATATCTGTACCTATATCTATACGTATCTATACCTGTACCTATATATATATATATATCATTCTGTATGTGTGATGTATGTACATTTGTATATATATATATATACATATGCATGTACATCTGGTTTGCTGGTGATCCCTTCCACTGCGTGTTAGTAGTACGAAAACTTCCCGAGCAGATTTGCAGTGAGTATTGGATCAGCCTTGGCAGGAAGGAGAAGCCCTAAACCCTAAACCCTAAACCCTAAACCCTGAACCCTAATTGGTGCTGTTGCTCTTTGCTACGATGGGGAGCTAGGCATGCAATCCTGCTATTTTGGGACTCTCTCGCTTCAAACTTGCGGCCTGAGCGCTAAAGCCCACGCCCTAAACCGTCAATTGCTATAGCACATTAAAAGCCCTAAGATTTTATAGGTCGGAGTGGGGTTTCCCAGAGGGCTTTGGTTGATTAGTCTCGAGGCTAGCGGCGTTTTGGAGTTTAGGCGGCCAGGGCTCATGTCCCAGAGTGCCGGCTTGAGGGATTCAGAGCCTGAAGAGTCTACAGTAGAAGCCCAAAAGTTGGAAGCCCAATAGCCTCAATCCTTTAGAGTAATGTATAGGGAATCCCAGCACTATTCGTCCTTAATCAATCCGGTTTCCAACTTTTTGGGGTTTACTATAGGGTTTAGGGTTTGAGGTAGTTTCCTTTGCGGCTCTGGAGGTCTAGAACGAAGGCATCGCCGTAGGATATGGGATCTGGCCTACTGACTCTAGAGTCTGGGCAGGCTATTCTGCGAAGATAAAAGGGTCGATTAAAAGCCCTAAACCCTAAACCCTAAACCCTAAACCCTAAACCCTAAACCCTAAACCCTAAACCAAGCAACATAGGCGAACTTAATCTCTGCAGCCGGGCACCGGAGAAGCCCCATTCTTGCAAAAGGGTAGTCGATGTCCTGACAGCTCAGTCATCAAGGCACGAATCCCAAAGCGTCCGTTTCAGCCTCTCTCTCTCCCTACTGTAGGGGCCTTGATAATTCGAAAAGGGTTTTGGGCCCCATTATACTGTAATTACAAGAAGAAACTCCCAGAATAGTATTGGTAATCATTTAGGCCCCTACATTATGCCCTTGAGGGTGTTTGGTGTTGTGATGTGTTGATACCCCGATGCCCCGCGCTACAAACCCGAAATCTTCACCGGCCGGCCAAAGCAAAGGTCCTAAACTCCCTAAACATCTCACCACCGACAGTTTAGGGTTTAGGATGTAGCGTTTTATCTACAGAATCCTCGTGGCCAGGCACTGTCTACTTCGGGCCCAACATGGTCAATGGCATGGTGGACGAGAGTGTTCTCGACTACTATGTCGTCTTGCCAGTGGATGACTGCGCCTCTCCCAGATGCCCAGGTTTTCGGGTTTCCGCAAGGAAGCAGACATCTTGGGTTTGCCCTAAACCCTAAACCCCTAAAACCCTAAACCCTAAACCCTAAACCCCTAAACCCTAAACCCTAAACCGTAATGGTGTTCGAGGAATTCGGGCTTGGGTTTAGGTTAGGAGGCTTTTAGGTGCAACGAACTCTGAACCCTAAGCTTCCGAACCCATAAATCACTCTAAACCCTGTCCAAATGACTATGTGATCGACAGTTTTAGAAGGTCTAGGCACGTAAGCTTGAGAGGATGCGATAACTTAGGTGTTTAAAGGGTTCTAGGGTCTGGGGATATCTCTGAATGAGCTCTGGTATTTTGGAACTGACCGGAAGGTTAAATGCTTTAATGTCTCCTGAGGATGTTCGAACCCAGAAGCTACAAATCCGCGACCCTGAGCGCGCACAAACGCATCAACCAAACCTTGCGCCAACTTGCCAAACCCTAAACCCTAAAGCCCTAAACCCTAAACCCTAAACCCCTAAACCCTAAACTCTAAACCCTAAACCCTAAACCCCTAAACCTCCAAACCCTAAACTCTAGTTCCGCAGTTCCTCGCCTGCCCCGACAAACACAGGTGTGGCCTTCCTTGTTGAGAGGAGGGTTTAGGGTTTATAGGGGTCGGAACTGCAGGAAAGACTCGTCCTTGGAAGTAGTAATGCTGTTTTTGTTGGGCTCCTTGTTGCAAGTTTCTGTAAGATATCCCTCAAAACTTTATTCTAAGTATAGCGCTTCATTGGGGTGCAAGCCCGCGTAGATGCAACACCGAAAAAACCGACGAAGCTTTCTTCCTCCTACAAAAAAACATAAGTAATATCTCTATATGTTTACACATACATATACATATATATGTGTACTCATATCATAAGCCTTCCCGGTGGCTTTGCCAAATGCCAAGGTGGCCACATCCCCAAGGATGCGACTGTACTGGGATCAGTCGCCAAGAGCTGCTCGGTGAAGGTTTTTATTTCGGGTTTAGGGGTTTTGGGTTTGACCCGGGGCGAACCAGACTGTTTGCTTTACCGCGTATGTCTAAGATTTAAGAGTTTACGGAAGAGAGTTTTGGGGCCTTTGGCTGAGGGAAGTTTAGAGTGCAGGGCTTGCGCTGTTGGCTGAGACTTACCTACAGTCTCCATTGTAGTTCCTTGTTGGGGATACCTTATAGAATCCTTCAGATATAACTGGTTAAACCAAAAAAAGGAACTACACTGGAGACTATAGGTAGGTTTCAGGGTCGCAGCGAGTTGTGAAACCGAGAGTGGCGGGCGCGAAATTGGAAAGCTCACAGATGCCGAAGCGAGAGCCTTCTGAACCCTAAACCCGTGAATTGGAAGAACAAGTACGTAGATAGATAGATTACGCATGCGCAGATATTCATGTGAGAGGAAGAAATCCTTAAGTGGAAAAGTTTTGTACTTGCATGATGATATCAAGACATCTCGTTTACTGCCCCTGTTCAGTGACAGTTGAGTATATGAGTATATGTTTAGTATGTATATAAAAACTTTTTTTGCGATGCAGAGAGGACCACCAGCCCATTTCTCAAACGTTGTGTTGGGTCCCTTGTTTTCTTTTGAGGACCCCTAGGTTTTCAAGAGTAGCTCCTATGCCCCAAACTCTTTCAGCTTTCAGGTTGCCCGAAGCTTATCGAAGCTTGTGCCGGCAACTGCTCCAGGCTCCACGGCCGCCATCTGCTGCGAAGAGAACAAGTATCAGATCTCGATCAACCAGCCCAATTTCGCGGGGGTCCCAGCATCCACATAACCTTAGCTGCAATACCAATCTTGTGACTTTGATTCTGAAAGTTGTACCTTTCCTTAGGTACTGGGGCAGTAGGCATCTTTCTGAAATCATAAGGACGAAGCAACATGTCACAAAAGGTGGCAGGGTCTCAGGTTTCAGGAGACCTTGTAGGTATTTTCCATGTTCGGCATTGATGATACGTCCTCACGCTGCCACTGCCTGCATGTCAGAGTGGAGAAGTGCTTAGAACGTAATGTAGAATCCTACTAACACGCCACAACAGAGGAGGACGGTTTAGGGACGCTTGAGGCCAAGGAGTTGGAGTTTGGTTTCACATCCATGCGTATGCGTACACACACACAATACATATGTATGCATGTATGTATGCATGTATGTATGTAAACATGCGTTCGTGTGTCTGCATACCATACTCGGGCACATACATTGCTATCCAAGACACACACACACACCCACGCAATCAGATGCATACAGACATACATGTATACATACGTACATAGAGACATACATGCATACATACCCACTTACTTACACACACTTGCGATTACACCGGTATCCTTTCTCTCGCAGCAACAAAATCTACGTGCTGTCACCCGTCCAGATCCCTCCCTTTGTCCCTCCTCTCCCTCTCTCCCTCTCTCTCGCTCTCGCTCTCTCTCTCTCTCTCGCTCTCCCTCTCTCTCTCTCTCTCCCTTGTCGTCCTTTGCCCAAAAGAATCCAACAACCAAACTTCATTCTTCCCTTGAACCCTAAGCCGGGAACCTTCACTCCCAAGGCATACAATAAGATTATGGTGGTTCCGGCTGGTGCCAACTACTCCTTCGACTTCTTGGAGGATGGATGGGTCCTTAGTTGTGGCGGGCTTGCCTTGGGGAGTGCTCCTTTTCGTGCTAAGCAACGTCTTGTTGAAATCCTCATTATCCCAGATTTCGCGTTGCTGCCGTCAGGCGTAGGGTGAAGGGAGTCTGGGCTGCTTGTGGTGAGAGGGCGCTCTTTTACCGTGTTACCAAAAGCTCGTGACTGGGGTTTTGAGCATGCGGTTTTCTTACGAAAAGCATCCAGTGCTCACTGCTCGAGATATCCGTACAATCTGGTCCGAGTCCCTCCGTCCCATGATGCGCAAGGAAGGTTGATGATTATGATGATGATGACGGTGATGATGATGATCATGATGATGATGATGATGATGAGGCGGATGCGGAGGCGGAGGCGGAGGATGATCATTGCGATGATCATGTTGTTGGTGATGATGGTGATGTTGATGATGACTCTGGCAGCCGCGGCCATCTGCCAGCCCTGTTTGCAGAAGTTGCAGGGACCCCAAGTCTTTAACACCTGTTTCATGTCTGACGCCGCTGCGAAATGGCTGGGTCCCATTGGTCTCCTTGTGTCCAAGACTTAAAACAATTGCCTATAGTATTTTGGAGGTTCCTTTGTTCTAATTACAGTAGTATTTACTCAAAACCCTATTCCAATTATTCAGGCCTCACATTATCACCTCTTCAGGAACCACCCGCTAAAATGTTCACATCCGGCGCCCTTCAGGCATGTAGTGTGCTTGAGCCTTAAGTTTACTACGGCATGACGGGAGGTCACACGATGCATCCGAAAGTCTGAGGATACCAGACAAAACCCAGCTAGCTTCCGATCAAGTCAGCTCTGGTTCTTCAGCGAGCTCTCGATGATCCGTACCCCCGTAACCCTAGACCCTGAACCCAAAACCCTAAGTATATGAACCCTATCAAGATATAGCACGGGAGAGATTTGATGAACTCAGCATCCTACTTCCTACATTGCCCTCCAAAACCAGGGGACTGAGCTCAAGGTGTCGTCATCGATGTTGTGGACCTTACCACAACGACCACGACCATGACGACCGCCACAGCACCTGGGCACAGACTTCCCTTATCCCGGGGCCAGGTCTGGTGTAGGAGCTTTGGGTTTAGGGGTTTACGGTTTAGGGTTATACTACTTCGGGCATTCCTTTCACTTATAATATACTATTTAATGCCTACGTAGGAGCTGATCAGGTAGTTCTTACAACTTAGAGTTGAACCATCTTGCCAAACTCCTGAGCCTAATCTAAACCCCTAAACCCTAAACCCTAAACCCTAAACCCTAAGCCCTAAGCCCTAAGCCGTAAACCCCTAAACCCTAGACACTAAAGCATTGAAGCACAATGCCAAACTCCTGAGTCCTATTCGCAAATTTGCGAAGCTCGTTTCTCGCCTTTGGCTGGTTACGAAGCCCATCTCAAAAGCATTTAAGGTGTTTTAGTTTGTTAACGCTACCATACGCAAAACTGGGGCGAGGGACGGCTATCATAAATAGAACCCCGACACGAGGAGCAGGCTTTGAGCAGCGAGCTTCCCGAGATCCGTACCCTGCTGTAGTTTCAAAGTATTGTTGAATCAAGTCAGGTACACGGTTTAGGGTTTAGGGTTTAAGGGTATGTGGCTCTCTGGATGCATCCCAGGGAAAATAGGAAAATTGGCAGAATCCCATATGAGAGTCCCCGGAAAGCTCCTGGGAATCTGGATTCGCATACCCCGAGAACCATCTCTGCAGCAGGTCTGTGCAGGCTTAGACAGCGCACGCAAGAGTCGCCCCCTACCAATATAGGGGCTTTAATAGTTACCTATACTATTTTGGGGATTCCTTATTTTAATTCTAGTATATAAAACCCAAAACCCTATTCTAATTATAAAGGCCCCTACATTAGCCTCAATCTTAAGTTCTTTTTCCCTATGCACGGAGCTTACAAGTACCTACGAGTCAGGAAAATCCTGGGGTATATCAACGTCTAATTGTTACAATGACTATGAAGGGATATGTGACACGCACTGGACTTAACCGGGGGGTGTTCTAGGCTAGGATCCGTTCTTAGCAAGCTCGCAACTCCATTAGCTTTCGACGGAGCCCGTGTTTCGAACAGCCCGGCTGCATGACTCATATCGCTTCGATTGAGTTGGTTTGTCTTTCATTCTAATACAGAAGCTTCAACAATTGGTAATGCTATTGCCTAGGGTTCCTTGTTCGAACCATACTATACCCGCAAAACCTTTTCCACCTATCCAGGCCCCCTAAGTACCTGCGGCGAATAGGTTTGAGGCACTCGGGCGCGGACTGGAGCTGAGGGTTCAAGGTTTAGGGGTCTAGGGTTTAGGGTTGAATTCCAGGCCTGTTTCCCAGGATGTGCATACCGGTCTGCATGGAAGAAGGGAGCACCCTTGCTGCCGGCAATTAGTTAGGAACTATTGATAGATCCGGGGCCTTTTGAGGACTCTGAAGCCTTGACACAAAAACCCCAAACCGGAAACCATAAGCTCTAAGCCCTAAGCCCTAAACCTTCCACACTAAGGTGACGACAGCGCTGCCCTCAGCTGGGCATGGTGTTTTCTTGTTAGACGGGGGGTTGGTTCAACGGTCAGTATCACGCAGGAGCCCTGTCATGTTACTCTAGAAGCCCGACATTCCGGGTTCTTGTTTACGGAACTTGCATCTTAAATTGTTCTGGAAAAAGAAGCCTGCCATACTATTTACTATAGATCCGTGTTATGGTAACGAAAATTCAGCTCCTTGACAAGAGCCCCCAAGTTGCCATTTCTGGTTGGCAGGGTTCCTTATAGTATAATATACTCGAAACCACCGCTCGAACTCGATTGTTTCACGCCTCCATGTTAACTCTTCCGTGTGCTTATTACCGGGAAGTCCGCAACGAGCTGTTCTCCATAGTACCGAGACGCCACAGAAACAACAACTGAAATCCGAGACCTGGCGTCAAAGATCCTACCGTTTGATTTCCTGTCTGGACAGTCATAGACCACGCTCTGAGGGTGGCGGTTTTTGGAAAAGTCCGGATGCCACATGCAACGCCAACAGAAAAACGTTCATGCTTTAGGGATCAGAGTTTGACGGAGCTTCTAGGTTTAATTAGGGTGTTAGGGTTTGTGGGGTTTTACGTTGCAGTAGCATGGGACAGTAGAGTTGGCTTCTCCACAGACACACCTGTTAGCCTTGGCATCTTGCACTGTGATCTTGCTGAAAACTTTCAGAGCCTGTGCAGCCCTCGACCAACAATCCGGCTTACCCCGCCTCCCATCTTAAACAGCATAAGCTCTAAAGTCCCTAAACACCCGCACTTTCACAAATCCTACAACCCATAACTTCAATCCTGGTTCCTGGGAACACCGCGCTCCTGAGGGTTCGAAGCCATAGCTCCGCTGCAGTTAGCACCGCTCCAACTCGGTTTAGGGTTCAGGGTTTCAGGTGGGATGCCCGGGCAGCTCCCAAACGAGCAACCGGAGTGAATGACTTAATGTAGCAGGGGCGTACTTACTTTGGCCTTGTTGCATCCTCGCTTAGTGAGCTGCCCCACATGTGTGGTTTGCATGGCATTGTTTCTTCTCAGCAAGAGTTGCTACTCAGAGTTGACGATGAAAGGTCTGATAAGAATGATAATCTCAAGGATAGTCATCGAATCCACCTCCTTTCAAACACTATACCTATCGTGTTTTCTCGATAGCCTTCAAGGTCTGTCGACTCAAGGAAGCCTATAACCCTGACCCAAAACCCAAAACCCTAAACCCTAAACCCTGAACCCTAAACCCAAACCCTGACTCGCACTGGTGGTACAGCCCTAGATCTTTCTGCCTCGAAGCCTTGGCGAGACTCTGTCGACCACAACGTCCGCGACCATGTCGTCCACAACTTCAGCCGTGACGATGACAGAGACCATCACCACAGCCACGTTCTCAGACAGGGTTTAGGGTTTAGGGTATCATCACAGCCACGTTCTCAGACAGGTTTTTGCGCCCCATGATCGGCAACCCGAATCCTCAAAGCCTAGACGACTTGCAGGCCTTGTGTTTTAAGCCGCTACAGCCGAAGAGTCTCGAGCGTAGCACAGTACTGAAACAGTAAAACGTTAGGGTTTAGGGTTTAGGGTAACCTTATGGCGTTTGTTTGTCTGTGTGTGTGAATTTACGTGCCTTGCTTTGGAGCCTACATGATAGGATTCATGTCATAGGGACACCTGCAATTAGCCACCTGCACGTTTGAGAAGGTTCCATTTTGTAAGCTATCTTCAGTTCTTCAGTCTACACTAGGGTCTTGCCTTGCAGCCATTCTCCAAGAAAGCGTGCATGAGCAAGCATCGTCTTGCGAGCATGTTGCATCGCTATGACAGCCTTCAGAAAACTACGCTTCACCACAAGCCTGTAAACGCCCCCCCTCCCCCTATCATTACCTGACCTTATCAAACTCCCAACGCCTGCCTGCATGCTGAAGCCCTAAACCCTAAACCCTAAACCCCAAACCCTAAACCCTAAACCCTAAACCCCAAACCCTAAACCCTAAACCCTAAACCCCAAACCCTAAGCCCAAACCGCCTAAGCAAAACCCGTCACTATCTTGTGAGCAAAGAGCCAGCCTCGGCTGTATCCCCGTAGACCCTCAACCCGCCCTCGGTTTAGGGTTTAGGGTTTAGGGTTCAGGGTTTAGGGTTTAGGGTTTACGGTTTAGGCAGACTGTTTCAGGCAGTTCGCACAAGACGTCATGGTCCCTGCTCCTTGGACACTCCAGACGCTCCACA
>CAJNDV010034307.1:0-34363 GCA_905221635.1 Symbiodinium sp. CCMP2456 | reverse complement strand
CCCTAAAACGTAAACCCTAACCCCTAAACCGTAAACCCTAAACCCTAAACCCTAAAACGTAAACCCTAAACCCTAAACCGCAAACCCTAAACCCTAAACCCTTGCAACGTCCCACAGAGCTTTGAGGCTCCTGACCCGCGTGCGCAGCATGCCATGTGAACGCACATGTATTCTGAGTGTACATGTGTATGTATGTGTGTATNNTATATATATATATATGCTACAACAACAGTGCAACAGTACATAAAACTAAAGTGTGTGTATGTGTGTCTGTATATATATATATATACACACACGCACGCACACGACTCACCCCTAATACGAACAGCCCCGAAACTTGCGAGCTCTAGGCCCCCGTGGCACTTGCACTGCTGACCTGCGCAATGACGAGCCGGAGGTGGGATTTGAGAGCTTTAAAATTTTGGATTCGGGCTCAGGGGCTTCAGGGGGTTTGAGGTTCAGGTCTTGCGGTTTAGGGGTTAGGGGTTCGGGGCATAGGTCAGGGATTCAGGGTTCAAGGTTCAAGGGTCGCGGGGCGGAGACTGGTGGAGTGGACGCTTTTGCTGGCCGATGGGCTCTGGGACACAGGGCTGGTCGTCATCCACGGCTTGCACTACGATGCATTTGCCCTCGTAGTTTACTCGCTATGCAAAGGCTGCAAAGGACACTCTTGTAGCCTGATGTGCAGCAGGTGCCTTCAAGGGCAAGCTGTTAGGCCGACCACAACTTCAAGAGCATCTCTGAACAAGATAGTGATGGTGATCTGGGTTGTATTGGGGGTCTCTGAAACCTGTGGAAGAAACAGTTTAGTGCCGAGGAAGGAAGTTCCTTTGACCAGCCCAAAAATAATGGCCCTCTAAACGCCATAACGCCGTGAATCCTAAACCTTGCACCCTAAACTCTAGCGGCACGTAGTCGCATGAAAGTCCTTCTTGCCTGGGAAACCCTAAACCCTAAACCCTAGTCCTTCTTGCCTGGCAGGTGAACGACCTTCGGCCCAGTTTTGTGCCAGATGTTTTGTCCTCTTTGCTCGAGCATCAAAGGATCGCTCGGCGTCTGGGCAGCGATTTTAGGGGTTTAGGGTTTAGAGATTGAGGCTCATTTGTTTAGGTTTAGGGGTTTAGGGTTTAGGGATTGGGGTTCATTTTTTGGGTTTAGGGTTTAATGTTTAGGGTTTAGGGATTATATGATTGGTATAGGCCTCTCCAGGTGTCGTTATAAGGGTTCAACATTGATGAGCCCTCAACATGGGCGGGTAGGGCTGGGCGGCCCTTCTACGCTTGGATGTCGGATTTCGGGTGCGCGGATTGAATTCTCTGATGACGTCATCTTCAGATGTGGAGTTCAAGGTTGAATCAGCTGTGGGTTCAGGGCTTTGGGCCGTTTTGGGTTGGGATTTAGGGGTTTTGGGCTTGGGGGGGAACAGCGTGTTTGTTCGGGTGTTGGGGGTCATCGTCTACCCGAAACCCTAAACCCTAAACCCTAAACCCTAAACCCTAAGACAGGGATGGATCTTTCCTAGCTCCAGTTGTGCGGGAGTGTCGTTTGTTAAGGGTGCCGTACTGTTTTGGGGACCTGAAAGGGACCATAACTTAGAGAACTACCCATGTACCTGTAGAGTCTATACTTAGGCCTTAGAGGGGTTTCTATATAGGTACTTTAAGGCCAGAGTATGTACTATATAGCCACATGGAGCCCTACAGGTGAACGAGGTTCAGGGGTTCAGCGTGTGGAAGAGCGGGTTTTGCAGTGTGTGGCATTTCAGTTCATTGTGGTGTACCCTAAACCCTAAACGCTGAACCCTAAACCTCAGGAGTTTTGGGATGAAGGCTCGGGGTATGTGGAAACGGTCCTCCCCGTAGCGCACTGACCGGGTCGGAACGCTCGGGCTTGGGGCTTAGGGTTTAGCGTTTAGGGTTTAATTAGCGTTCAGGGTTTAGGGTTTTTGGGGCGTGAATGCCGGCCTCTTGCGAGGTGAAGATCAATGCGGACTCATATGGCGCGATAATTGCTTTGGAGAGAAAGCCGCAGATGAAACATCTTCGGGGTATGCGGGTCTTGAGACAAGTCCTCTACCTAAACCCTATAGGCCTTATACCAGAATATTCGAAATCCCAACTCTCGACTTCCACACACAGTGGGAACTTGCGACGAAGCAGCATACATGGGCTTCCAGGCTTTACAATATGGGGACTTTTTGACTTTTCATTCTTTCTGAAAGCTCATATTTTCCCGGTAAGCTTTGCATGAACAACTTCAGCGCTGAAACTTCGCCGAACCGAAACCTCAACCCTTGTCTACAAAGCCCAAACCACAAATCTCTCCAGCCTATACCATGCAACGAATCATAGTAAGAGGCTGAACATAGAGGCCTCGATACTTAGAAGAGGGTTTTGGAGTAAATTCTACCAAAGCAGACTTGGTAAGTATCTAGGCTCCTATGTTAGGGTTTAGGGTTGGACCCTAAACCCTGAACCCTAAACCCTAAATGCCACGGGCGTTGAATGTGTGGATGAGCAGGCTATGGGTTTGGGGTTGAGGGTTGACGTACCCAAGGCCGAAGTCTCGACTGTGTAGCCGCTAATTTAGGGGCTTAAATAATTTCCAATTTTATTTTGGGGGTTCCTTATTCTAATAATAATAATATAAAGCACCACCGTATTCTAAGTATTAAGGCCCCTATATTATGAACCGACCGGTGTGCTTTGGGTTTAGTAGGGCTATGATGCCTAGCCGCCACAAAGCTTCGCATCGTGCAAGAACCTACATTTGACAAACTTCCCACGTACCCTCACATGCTGTTTGCAAGGACCTTGCCCATTTAACGCAAAGGATTGGCGAGCTTCAGGTCAAAAGCCAGCCTGAACAAATATTTACTACAATTCTTCACAGGGCCCTAGGTTTGCTTATCAAATTTATGTTGTATCATAGTAGTAGGTAGCATGTATAGACGGTCCTATGTATTGAACCCTTCAGCCTATGCTGAAGTGCTGTAGGGTTTACGGGTTAGGGAGCTATACTGCCCACCATGGCCTAGGCCCCTACTTGACTTGTGGGGCTGGACCCAAAATCAAAGGGAATTCGTATTACACTCAAGTGGTTTCGTACACCCCTCAAAACCACAAAACCTAAACCCTGATGTAAGAAGACACTTGTGATGATGCTGATATCACGCACTCCGGTCCGTCCGTCGTACACGACATTCAGGTTCTAGGGCTTGGAAGATTCTATCCAGAGCGTGCGATCTCTCGAGCATATCGGCACCACGACGTTATTCGATTGATTATGCCGTGCGACGGCGTGCGCACAGCGCCCAGGGTTGTATTTCGATTCAACAACATTCTCGTGTGTTTCGCAGTGTGTGGAGCCCTATCCCCATACAGATTCGAGCAGGGTTCGATTCAAGGGGCCCTCAAAATAAGCAATGGTTGGACATATGTTCGCTCTTGATGTTTCGTATACTTCAAAAGCCACGCACATATATATATATATGTATATGATATGTACATATACATGTATATATATATATATATGTCTTTGTTTGCCTTTGTATTATCTTGTTGTAATTTGTTCGTCAAATATAAGTATATATATATATATATATCTGTATGACATGTGGTTAAGCTACGTCAGACTATGCTGTTCGTGTTTCATTGGATGTTTTATGATTTGATTTCACCTTGTAAGATGTATTCATCATTTCATCTTAATTTATGTTATATTGAACAATAGTATTGCATGTTGCATTACATGATATTTCATACCATATCATGTTATATCGTACCATACTGTGTTTTGTAAATTGTATTATAATGTACCAGGCTCAGTAACATGTTGTCTTATCTCATGTTGTGCTATATTATTCCGTTTCCTAGAAGGACGATCATGCAGGTGTTATTAAGTTACATGTGTGTATTTCAAATCGCATTACCTTATCATCTTCTATCATTATAGCACTGTTACATCATCTCATTGTATAAAACTATGTGCTCTTATAGCGTATCACATTTGGTTCGACTGCATCATATTGTAATTCTTACCTTGCTGGACTACAGTCCGTTATATTCCACTATGTCATGTCACTTTCCACTATATGCTATTATGCTGTCTTGTTTCATACTCTATCACACTATGCTTTGTTGTATCGTGTTGTGCTACGGAATTGCATTTTGTCTCATCTATTATAGTATATGGCATCATGTTTTATTTCAATATGCTGTATCTATATAGACTGTTAGAATATGTTGTATTTTACTATCTGACGTCATGTCATTTCCCGTGGTATTTACCACTTACACTGTTTCCTTATAGTACCTGTTATTTTTGAATGCACATCATATTACAATTGAATGTAGCATGTTGTTTATATTTTTTGCTCAGAATGTATTCTGTCATATTGTATACCAGCATATTACACGATACCATATTACAATATGCTTTGTTTTCAGTTATTCGTCTAGACTTCAACACACCAGATAATATGTTTATTATATCTCATCATTATGAACCCTACTCTTAAATGACATCACATCATGTCATCTCATATGATGTTGTTTGGTTTCATTTTGTTTGTACTGCTACTATGCTACAAAAAATGAGCTAAGCCATAAGCCGTGAAAACCGAACCCGCAATGCTTAATATTTGCACCCCGGAGACCCCGAACTTTGCAATCCTAGACCCCTATGAGCCCCAAAAGCCCACAGCTCCAACCACAACCTGCACAGTGGAGCCTGGACGCTTCGCCCTTGACGTCGTAGTGCTACTAATTGCTGTGGGTTTCTTAATCTATGACTTCTGGTACAGGCAGCCCCCAAAAAAAACAGTTCTGCATTATTCAGGCCTTAAACTTATACTCTCCAAAACGGTCCTGCTGCTTTGCTTGCCGCCATTATGGTTAGGATACTACACAATACAGGAACCTGGTAACCCGAAAACCGAACTGCATCGGAGAGTGGAAAAGAACGACTAGGGTTCGCAGGTTTCGGAAGAATTTCAGGGATGAGGTTGTAAATTAGCTAGATGTGGGAGTTTCCGAAAACAAGGGGTACCTTATTTGGGGGTCCTTATAATAAGGATCCTACTATTTAGGGTACTATATTAGGGTTCCCTATTTTTGGAAACCCCCATGTGCGGGAGGATCATATTATCCATGTTTATGGCATCTGTGTTTTCTCTTGGCGTCCTCAGCCATGCGTGTCGCCCCTGCTTGTATCGAGCGGCAGCATGACTAGTCATCCTTGGTCTGGAACCCCGTAGAAAGCTTGCACCTTCATGTCAGCTCCACATGAAACCTAGCTTGCTCCGCATCATGGGGCATTTAGCGTGAACTTAGAGGGTTTAGGGACCTTTGCTTCGCATGACTTCTCTTCTGGGACCTGTGCATTGCTTGGTGGTCAATATGGCTGCTAGGCAGCGCGTCCGTCGTCCTGGCAGTTCTCCACCCCCTCCCCCCCACCCGTGCATCCCGCTCTGCTGAAAGTGGACATGGTTCATCCGCTCAAAGCAGCCAGGATGTGTTGCGGATTGCGGGAAGGATTGCGCGCCGTGTGCTGAAGAGGAAGCAACAACGACGGAGGCGTAAAGACATGAGAGTCAAAGTATGCTGGAGCTATTCCTTGCCAAAGCAGCGTAATTATTACCCTCCGGGACGTCTTAGGGGGTCTCTCGTAGTTTCGGGCCTCTGGTGCATCAGGGCTTCATTTGGGGTTCAGAGTCTAAGGAACCCTAAACCCTAAACCCTAAACCCTAAACCTAAGGTTTATGGGGCAGATTTCATGACGGCTTGCTCTGCGACAGTACGGTTTCTTGATTCGAACATGCATGGAGGGGTGCAGATTTTATTTGGCATTCAACAGCATGTCCGTGTGATCTTCGAAGAGCGCTGCAGCTCCGTGTCTCCATTGAACACCCTTGCGAATCCCTGCAAGCTTCTGCCGTCCCCTTAACATGAAACTTCAACCAGGGTCTACTAAAGACTAGGGTGGCCAGGGCCAGTAATGCGATTGGAGGTTCCGTAAAGGTTGGGCAAGAAGGAGCAGCTGCGCTTCTATAAAACTAGTTCATGCGAAACCTGCCTTAGTTAGAACCTTGCACAGAGGGGCTATGATCTTTCATCAAGGAGAATCTTAGTTTGGACTGACAGAGCTTGCTCCTCTCGCACATATGTGCTCTGTTGCCATAGGATTATAGCTCTACCTGTTGGCAGTCGCCGCCGGTTTCGGCACTTTGGGTTTGTCTTAACCATGAGGCCCAATTAAACAGCATTGGCTGCAGCTCACTCATGCAAGTCTTGGCATATCTTCCTTCGGTTCAAACGACCCTTTATCACCTTCGGCTTGTCGAAATACCCCGAACATCGATTCCCTGTCTTGGTCGGTCTTCGGGAGTGGGGAGTTCAGAGGGTGAGACTCCACTATTGCGGATTACACGGAGTCTCGGCTGTAGAATTTCCGGGCCACAGCCAAAGAACTTGGGGCGGCTTTGCCCCGTGGCGGCGCTGCAACAAGGAGGAGTGGACAGTATGAAGTTGCACCACAATTCGCAACCTCACCAAAGGCCTGGGCTCATTACCTGCCCTTGACTGCGTCGCACGGCCAACGTTCTGGGCCTTGGGGCCCTATAGGAGACGTGTATCGGTAAAATCGTATCAAATAGCTGTTTAGCTGATGGCTCTTGTGGATTGTGCAGGTTTGGGTTGAGACGAATCTGACGCCAGTGTGTCGTTCCATGTTGCGGCGGGTATGGTCCTCAGGTGCAGTTAGCCAGCTTAATGCTTTGCCCTAGTCGCCCGGGAGCAAGGCATGGACACGAATGGCAGGCATCATGCAGAATCCCGGACAATAATGCTATTCCTTAGGATGCCTTAGTAACTATAGTAGGCTCATACCAGGTATTGAGGCCCAAATGTTACCCTGAACCGTAAGCGGCCCGAACCACCCTCAACTGCCCTGCTCTCGCCTAAACTTATATCGGGACGGTAGGGGTATACGGTAAAATCTCTACACCTAACTATTCCCTCATCCCTAAAGCCAAACTTACACTGTTACCGATTATTCCAGCCCTTATAGCACGAACCCTCAGCTCAGGGCCCCGTTTGTTTCGTCGCACGACTTGAAGACACAAACATCCCAGAACTGCAAACCCCAGAACCTGATCCACTCTGCAAGCATAAGCCCGAAATGCCTTACATATCCGCTTATGTATAGATGCACGTACTATGTTGCACAATGGTGCATCTATCTAGATATCTACATATGTACATATACATGTGTATATATATATATATATGTACATGTACATGTATGCACGTCGTGCATGTATGTATGTATGTATGTATGTATGCATGCACGCATGTATGTGTGTGTGTGTGTATATGTATCCACACACACACACACACCCACAGAGCCTAAAGCCGTCTGTCGATGAGTGCTCCTGAGTTTGGCACGGAGGCTTTAATCGGGAATAATAATTTTCACTCCCGTTCGGCCCAATCCCGCAAGTGCAAAACAGGCTTGCGCGGAATATTGCTGATTTTATGTACATAAAGTGCTAGTAGTGTCACTGACCCCTGGACGTAGGGTCACGAGCGGGACTTGTTCTTCCTCTTGGGAAGCATGGCATAATGGTGCTGTGCTACCCGCAGTCTCCGAGATGTGCACAGGCCACTAGCACGGCAGCCTGGCAGCAGCAGCAGCTGAGTAGCGGCAGCATTTGTAGGAGAAGGAGGAGGAGGAGGAGCGGAAATAGCAGAAAGGGTGACCCTCGCCGTGGTACCCAGACCAGTGGTAGTGGTGGTAGTAGCAGCGGCAGCAGCAGGAGGAGGAGGAGGAAGATTGGACTAAACAGGCATGTTGCATGTGTAGGCGGTTTTTGACTGTCGGACAAAGTTCATGTAGAGGCCTTAATAATTAGAATCGGGTTTTGGGGGTATATGATGCTATATTTTGTAATTATATTAAGGAACCCCCCCAGATGGTATTGGTAACTATTTGGGCTTCTATATCAGGGGGCTGCTGCAAGTGACTCGCCGAGGCAAGGGGGAATCTGAAGTGATTTCACCGGAATTACCATGGAGCCAGGGAAGATTGGAGGTTGATATTCCAATATATGGGGCCAAAAGCATTACCTGTGCTATTTTGCGGGGGTTCCTTATAGCTGTAGTATGGTACACCCAAAAACCCTATTCTAATTATGAAGGCCCCTGCATTACTGCCTTTTTGAACTGGCAGACCAACTGTCTATGAAGTAACCACTGAGAGCAGTGTCATCAGAAAACATTTGTTGTGGTCTTGTCCTGCAGAGTTGCCACATCATTATGCGCTGTATATGGCTGTGTTTCGGAGACACCAGGGTCACGAGAGAGGTGCCCACCCGGGTTAAAGCCCACTGTGTTAATGCCCACCTCAAAGTCTCTAAGCGTTGACTACACTCTTTTAATAGTCTTATTATTTTTATTCTCAATATATTCATTTCAGTATGTTTTTCATATGGTTTATATTCTTACTGGTCTTGATGGTATTACAAGCGCACCCGGGTCCTCCAGCCTGCGGTCATCCCTGGCAGATGAGAGTTGGAGAGATCAGGTCGAGTTCTTCACCAGGATCTGCCATCTGGGTAGTTTTCTAAATCAGGGTTTAGGGCTTTGGGTTAGGGTTTAGGGTTTAGGGTCCCTTTTGGGGGTCCTTTTTATATGGGTGCCGTACTATATTGGGGACGTGAAGAGGGACCCTAAATTAGAGAACTACCCATCTTCTCGCCATGGACACCTCTACCACGCCTCCCGCAAAAAGGCTTGCAGCTCAAAGACCGTCTTTTTGTAGGGCTTGGGTTTAGGGTTTAGGGTTTAGGGTAGCACAAGAAAACCTCATCTGAGACCTTTGCTCCTGCAAGACTCATGCCCGCCCAAACGCGAAACGACACACTAGGAGGTTGATATCCATCGTCGTCGAGCATTTAGGGTCAAAGACGACAGGCTTGAATGTTTAGGACATATACCTAGACTCCACACTGAAGTGCGGACGTGTTTTGCTGGAGAGCCGGCTGCATTATTGGTACACATAACACTTACGGTTAGGCTTTCAAAAAGAGGAAACTACTGTTGTGAGCGTCTGGGTGCCGTTTAAGCATCCCTAAACCCTAAACCCTAAATCCTAAACCCTAAATCCTAAACCCTAAATCCTAAACCCTAAACCCTAAACCCTAAACCCTAAACCCTAAACCCTAAATCCTAAATCCCAAACACTAAACCCTTGGACTAGGCAGGATGTGGAGCTTTTGCATGCGGAAGCGATCTGCGGAAGAAGACGAGGAAAGCGCAAGCTATAAACCTCAAGCCTTAAGGGTTTAGGGGTTTAGGGTTTAGGGGTTTAGGGTTTAGGGTTTAGGGTTTAGGGGTTTAGGGTTTAGGGTTTAGGGTTTAGGAGTTTAGGGGTTTAGTCCGCTTTGTCTAGAGCCGTTCAGGGTGCTGGACGGTTGAAGGTTGCCAGCTTCAGACATGCAAAGGCTTGTTTGCGCCTGCAGTGGGCTCAAAGTAGACATCAACCGCCGGTTCGTGTCTTTGCCAGAATTGCCTCGCATGTCCTCTCACTTGGTGCAGCTCAGCTGCAACGGTTTAGGGTTTAGGGTTTAGGGTTCCAAACTGTTTGGGGCTGCTTTCAGGGCAGGTTCATGGATCTACCGGAATTCGAATTTATTTTAGAATGAAAGGAGCCCGAAAGTGCATTATGTCATTATGAGCGTGGAATTCTATGTATGATCAGCAACCTAAATTTCACATTTCCGGAGGCCCAAACGATTTCTTCGATACCGTATCAACGCTAAAACAACAGGCTGGCTGTGCTCGGCCCAACGTAACCCCACAATGATGTGGGGAATAACAAGATGACCAATAAAGGGTTCCCTTGAAATACGCACTATAAAGGCGAGGGGGTAGTAGTCAGAAATGTGTTTGGAGTAACTTCACTCTTAAACCCAACTAAACAGGCAGTTATACCCCATACATACTGCTACCCATAAAGCTTGACGGTACAAGGCCCTATGGGGCACCATGCCTCTTAAAACTTCACCTCTGGACAGGAACGTTTATGCCCGAGGTTCTAATTGTATGAGCACAGCACATGTCCTCTGCCCCATTCGAGTAAGAACCTAAGTCAGAGCCCTAACTCCTCTTGCAGCTCAGGTATCGGAGGACCTTCATCTCCGTTCAGGAGCCCTCGTCCAGACCTATCGTTTTTGTTCGAGGTTTTTGCCTTAGGGTTTAGGATAGAGGGAGTTATAGTAAACCCTAAACCCTAAACTTCTCGCAAGTACAGGATTTCCGTAGAGAACGTTCCGCGTAGGTGGCACGCAGGCTAGAGATCAGAGTCGTGGCCGAGCCGTGGATCTGAGGGTGCCCCAAACCCTACAATGTAGGGGCCCAAATAATTACCAATACTATTTCGGGAGCACCTTATGGTAATTTTGGTATAATATACCCCAAAACCCTATTCTAATTATTAAGGTCCCTAAATTAACCCAAATCCGGTTCAAGCTTTTGCACTCAGTAGGATGAGGGTTTTGGGTCAGCAGGTTTCGGGTTTAGGGTTATCGGTTCAGGGTTTAGGGCTTAGAGTTTAGGGTTTAGGGTAGTGGTTCAGCGTTACTGTGACGATGAAATCAAGATCTGACTTCAGGAGAATGCCGCCCTGGACCACATGAGCCGGGGCCTGGACACGTTCCTTAAGTTTCAGGGTTTAGGGTTTAGGGTTTAGGTTTCAGGGCTTATAGGGCTGATTTTTGGAATCCTTGCAAACCTGCGGGTTTGCTTTTTTTTTTCCTTGGCATGCCTGTATGCAGAGGCAAGGGGCAGGTATTGCAAGGTAATCAGGGAAGGGTTTTGGGGTATCTCGTGGCTCAACTTTGGTATATAATGATCTAAGGACTAGCTTCAATTTCTAATTGCTCTGGCTTCTGAGAGATGCGCTGTAGAGTTTGGTTTGCGACGTTGGAATGATGGCGTCGTGTAAACCAGAGCCAAGAACTACGTTGGAGAGACAAGGTCGAAGATGGGTTCTGGAATTGACAATGGAAGTTGAGGTAGAATGGTATAGAAGTAGATTGGTGCGAATCAATCAGGATCAGTGACTGCAGCTGCTACTTCTGTATGAGGTAGGGTTTATGCTAGGGAATGTTGATTGGGCTCCATCCAAATTTGTTGAGTGTTTGTTTTGGGTTTCATTCTGGGGTTCCTGCGCAATGTAGAGCCCTGACAAAACAACCCCTTTTCTCTCTATGGGCCTTACTATTAGGATCCCTACAATCCCCAGTATATATTTTTCAATTAAGGATTCATTCATAAGCAAGGGATCCGGCGAGCTAAGTGATGGTTTTGGGTCGTTTACCAGGTTGGTCTTAACAATCATAACCTTAAAAAAAAAAACCCTAAACCCCTAAACCCCTAAACCCTGAGCCCGAAACCCGAAATCCTAAACATTGTTGTTGTTGATGTCGAGTTGTTCCCCTTCTTTAGGCGTTGGCCCGAAGTAAACACCTTAAGCCCTAAAAGCATAAACCCGACAAGAGCCCCCGCCATAAGGATTCCTCTGAGGAATCTATAGGGCTCCTTAAAGGGATCCCTTAAACGAAGCAAGAAGTCTCAAAACCCTGGAACCCAAAAACCCTAAACCCTAAACCCAAAACCCAAAAACCCGAAACCCCTAAAATAAAACCCTTAAACCCTAAAACCCCGAATCCGAACGTCAACCCGTTTTCGTCCAGGTTCTGGCTGGTTCCGCACTTTTTCCGCCCCCGACCTGCCGGTGCAGCCGACGCTGGTTGAGTTCGTCGAGGACTTGCAGCTTGCAGCTTCTACCTATAGTCTCCATTGGAGTTCCTTTTTTTGGTTCAACCAATTACATATTAAGAATTTTATTATAAGGTATCCCCAAAAAGGAACTACAATGGAGACTGTAGGTAGGGTCGAGGGTTTAGTGAAGGGGTGTGTCTCTGCGTGTGTCCGGGTGTGTCTGTTTGTTTGTCTGTCCCTGCGTGCGCGTGCGTGTGTGTGTGTGTGTGGTGGAAAGGGAGTGGGTGGAGGAAGAGTCCGAATAAGACGTGTCGTTTGTTGATATTCGATATCTGCTTAGATGCTTTCCAGCATCGTCTGAATCACTGAGGCACGGCCTATAAATTCTATATCGCAGTCTTAAAACCCTTGCCAGAGGAGTTTTCGCAGCCAGCTGCAGAGAAGGTCATCTGAAGTTATGCGCCAACTCTCACTCCCTAAGCCCCGAAAAAGCCCCCAAAACCCTGTTCTAATTATTAAGGCCCCCAATATACAGCTCTATCATAGATCCCTTTTTGAGGATCCCTTTAAAGGCACCCTATTCTAATTTTTAAGGCCCCTATATTAAGCCTGTAAAGTCTGAATCTCCATGTGTCCTCGAGCCCTGGAGCCCCTCTAAAGAGGACTCGGCATGCCGGCGGTACGTCGATGGCTTGCTTCAGAAGGCCCCCGGTTCTGGGTTTAGGGCTTGGGGCTCAGGCTTTATTTAGGGTTTAGGGTTTAGGGTTTAGGGTTTAGGGCTAAGGCTTCAGGGTTTAGGGTTTAGGGTTCAGGGCTTTTCGAGTGTAGCTTAGGAGATTGGGGTTTAGTTCGGCTCAGGGACTGTTGGGGTGAACCCTAAACCCTAAACCCTAAACCCTAAACCCTAAACCCTAAACCCTAAACCCTACTTTCAGGCTAGACTTTGAGGCCGAAGCCCTTCAGACCCTAAACCTTCAGACTTCAAGCCTGAAACGGTTTAGGGTTTAGGGTTTAGGGTTTAGGGTTTAGGGTTTAGGGTTTAGGGTGAAGCTTTCCTAGGTCCCCCAGTAGTACCCTTTTACGCTTTTTCTTTTTCGGCTCCCTTAATAAGACCAAATAGCAGGAAAAAGGGTACCCTTATTATTTAGGGGCTACTGGGGAACCTAGTTCTAGGGTTTAGGGTTTAGGGTTTAGGGTTTAGGGTTTAGGGTCTAGACCCTCAGCCCCAAAGCTCTAAACTGAAGCGTGAGCACTTGGGCTCAGGGCCTTGTACAGGCTTGTAGAGATCGTGAGCTTCTGACTTTTCACCTTTGCAGCCGCACTCGGCGCGAACGCAATTTATCCTAGAACCTTCGGTGTTGTTTAGGGGCCCTAAATTACCAATGCTATGTTGGGTGTTCCTCGTTATAATCATAGTATATTGGACCCCCAAACCCGAGTCTGATCAATAAGCCCCCTACAGTACATATCCTGACGGCGACTTTAAAAAGCAAAAAACCTGTCCAGACAACCCTAAGACCGTTTTTGCCCACGGGCCCCATGTTGGATCGGCTTTACGGTTTGGGCTTAGGGTCTAGGGATTAGAGTTTAGGGTTCCCTCGACCCGTGCATGCCCCGTACTTGCAGACAAGAATGCAAGCGTACGACCCTTCTGCTCCATCCGACCAATCTCAGTTCCAAGCGTACGAACGAACTACTCATGTCAGACCTCTGAACTCTGAACCCTGAAGCTCTAAAGCCGTAGAACTCTTTTCATCCGGAGCCCTATGAGGTAGGTCTAATCCTGATCTCCCACCGCAATACGCCCTTGTCCGAGACCAGCAGTGGAAGCGTTTTCCAAATCCGAAGCCCCACAGCCTCAACTCGAAACCCTAAATTTCTATTTCTGTAGAGTATTCACTAATTTAAGACCCGAGTCTTTGTAAACAACCGTTACTGTAGATTGAACAGTTGGAATCCCTCTGCCCGAAGTCGCTAAACCCGAAGCTCTGCCTTACCTCTGCTTGTTGGTTCCCTGCGGTGTTTCAACTTGCCGGAACATTCAGATGGAAGTAGTCGGATTGGGTCGGTATAAGATAGAAGTGTGCCGAGCCCTGATATTCAGAATAGACTGTTTACATGGCGTAGGCTTGAGTTTAAGGCACCCTACCCGAAGGCAGTAAAGAAAGCTAACCGGAGGCTGCTTCTACTTTCAGCATGCAGTCGACGGAGTTGGAGGAGCATGCCGAAAACCTAAGCCTAAACCTCACACCCCAAACCCTCAACGTATACCCCATAACCCTGAACAAAGACCCCAAACCCTAAACCCTAAACTCAAAAGCCTAAACGGAATGAGTGGGGGAGAAAGCCTGAAATCCTTACCCCGGATCTCTTCAAAGCAACATCTTAAAAGCCCGAACCTCTGACCTTAGATCTATAATCCTCCAAGTCCAAGTCATACCGCGCCTTGAACTCTGCCACCTGAGTGTTCCCATTCAGCATGTGGCTTTGGGACCTCATATTGGGCGGGGTTCGTGCGTGCTCAGCCACGGGTTCAGGGCTAGATGATGGGTGCATCAGGGTTTGGGGTACACCCTAGAGCCTAAACCCCTATAAACCCTAAACCCCTAAACCCCTAAACTCCATGTAAGAAGTCCTTATAGGAACAAGGAGTGGGTTCCAGGGTATTCTTACTCCCTAAACCCTGAACCCTAAACCCTATAAGCCCTAAACCCTAAACCCTAAACCCTAAACCGGTTCCAGGGTATTCTTACTACTCTGCTCTCACGGTTGAGGGCTTGTCGGCTCCGGGGCTGCTTTAAGCTGCTCGTCTACAGCCTGTGAGATACGGTTAATGATACAAATCCTGCGTTGCCCATAATAAGGAAGATACCATAGCTCCCATAGTATAGGGTCCTGAAGGTAATGCAGGATTTAAATCATCAGCAGTCTCAGAGTAACTTGGGGGCCTGACTTGTTAGTAGTAAGATGCCTTACGGCCCCTTACTGTAGCGACAAGATAGCAATGTCTGAGCCCCGAGTCTACTTATTGAGGTTCCAATATCATGATTTGGTCTGTTAGTTTCGACGAGCTGCTAAACCCCTAAACCCCGAAACCCCAAGCCCTAAACCCCTAAACCTTAAACCCCAAAAGCCTAAACCCCTAACCCTAAATTGTAAACCCCTAAACCCCTAAACCCCTGAACCCTAAACCCTAAATCTAAACCCTAAACCCTAAACCCCTAAACCCCTGAACCCTAAACCCTTGAACCCCAAACCCTAAACCGGGAGGTCCAGGGCCCAGGGCTTAAATCCTAAGCGCCTCTTGAAGACTCAGTCCCTTGACCCAGGGCTTCTCATATCTACGATTCTCTGCGTTCAGGGTCTCTGTCAGGGTTTAGGGTTCAGGGTTGATAAGGTTTAGGGCTTTAGGGTTTTAGGGTTTAGGGTTTTAGGGTTTAGGGTTAGGGATTGGGGTTTAAGGGTTGCTTTGGTTACACCCTGAACTAAGCACTCATGAATTCACTCCGGAGCCTGAAACCCCACACACTGAATCATGAACCCTCTTCCCCTTGTGAAGCCATCCCCTTCAAAAGCCCTTAAGCTCTACCTGGACCCTAAAGAACATATCTTTTTAGGGTTCCTTATTATGATTTCCTTATATAAGTCCCTGAAAAGGTAGGTTATTTCGGGTCCAGGTACAATGCCATATACATCTATGCAAGTATGCCGATGAGCAGCTGACGAGCAGTGATATTCAGTGATATTCCCCTGAGTCCTAAAGCCTTAAATACCAAAAGACATTATTACAGTACCCTAAAGAAACCGAAAACAAAAGCCCCTAAACCCCCGAAATCCTAATCTCAAAGCCGTACGGCGTAGTTACAAAGCCTTTAGAGCACTACAGCTACACACTCCTAAGCCCTCAACCCCTAAAGGCCATATATCCCCGCGACCCCAAACCCTAAACCCTTAACTCCCAATCCTCTTAACCCGAGACCCCAAACTCAGAAACTCGAAAAGGACGCCGACGACCAGCGTCAGCTGAGCAGTTCGGGCGACCCTCCTCCTCCCAGCTTCGGGAGCGCTGGTCACCCTGAGGCCATTCTACTCCTTAGTTACGTATTAGGGGGAGAATAGGGGTTCCTGTAAAGGATTCTTTAAAAGGGATATCATAAGGGCTATAATTCTATAGTATAGGGGCTTTAATAAGTAGAATAGGATTTTGAGCCCATTATACTATAGTTGTTACAAAGAACCCCGAAAAGACTATTGGTAATTAATTAGGCCATTAAGCCTTAGAGTGCTCTTAGAGTGCTTAAAGTTTTCTATACCCGCTTAGGCTTGGACTGAGTGCTCTTAGAGTGCTTAGAGTTTTCTTTCAGGGTTGTTGATGATCTCTATGGTTTAATGACGTCTTATTGAGGGTTTCTCGCTGAGGTTGAGGGTTAAGGGTCTAATAGGGCTGTTCAGTCGGGTCCTGCAGACCCATGGGAGTAAGGGCTTTGGTTAAGATGTCGCTTGCGATTGTGGGTTGGAGGGTATGGGGTTCAAGAGGGTTTAGGGCTTTAGGGTTGACGGTTTAGGGGTTTCGGGTTTCAAGCATAGGGTTTAGGGAAGGTTCACAGTTTGGGGCTGTAGGATTTGTGGGCTTTCGTATGGGGATTGCCGTTGCGAGGCACTTGGGTTTTGGGTTGAGGCTCGTCGGAGACTCAAGGCTTTATTTATGCCTCGGAGTTTAGAGCTTGGGGTTTGGCCGGCCCACGATGGTATAGGGTTTAGGGCTTCAGACTTATACACGTATATATACATATGTATGTATATATATATATATATATACATATATATATATATATACACACACCTGTGTAGGGTTTGTGAGCCTCGAGGTTTATGGCCCCAACGAGGTTTGCCCAACGAGGGCGGTTTATGAAGCCAGAACCCTCTTTGTTTTTCGCGGGGTTCCAGGTTAGACTCTACATGGCTGTTCGATCGAAGCTCCAATCAAGAAGGCTTTGGCTTCGCACGATAAAAGTTGAAACACGATGGTGTCAAATCGTCACAACTACTTCTGACTTTTCAATCCCTGCTTCTCATGTTGTGGCTTGCTGTCCTCATATGGCCGCCGTGAAGTATCCCATGATACAGGCACCTGGGCTTCTAGAGTGAGGAAGAGACAGACCACAGCAAGCAGGACACACCCTCTCCAGCAGCAACATCAAGCTGCGGGCAAATCGAAACGAAAGTGTTATGGTTACCATGGAGGCCCCAGCAGCACCTAATAGTTTATAACTGCTTGGCAGGGACGGGACCTAGCGTCCTGCTCACATTTCAAGAACCTGACCCAGAAGCCCCCTGCTCTCAACAGCAGCTTACCTGCCGCCTGAAAGTGGCCCGTGTTCCAATCGGGTGAGACGAGATACAGTCAAGAACAGGGGCAATAGGTCTTTAGCACAGGGACACCGGATTCTACATGTCTGGATACAGACATGCTACATGTACAAAACGATCGAGCAGACAGATGGGCATGTAGATAGATAGATATATAGATAGATAGATAGATAGATAGATAGATAGATACCCAGATAGATAGACAGGTAGATGGATTTGTAGATAAATAGACAGATAGATAGATATGTAGACAGACTAGATAAGTACATAGATAAACAGTCAGGCAGATAGATAGATAGATCGATAGATAGATAGACAGGTAGAGTGAGTGAAGCAGATGACCCCTCGAGACCTTAGAAAGCAAGCGCGCTCTTGTGGGTTCGTTCGTGATTGACTGACAGTAGCTCTTACAGAAACCCGGATTAGTTTAGGTGAGGACGGTGCTATACCGATATGTAAATATGTACCTGCATAAGAGGGCTCTTAAAGGCTAGGAACCCTATGATTCCATCAGACTGCTTGTGTCCGGAGACCCAGAGCTCGGCCCAAGACTCGGAAGTTGCGGAATGTAGGCTTCGCACTCCGCGCCAATGAGCTGCTGCTCCTGGAACAAGACACCGACGCCATTGGAGCTTTATGCCAAGTCTCTGCCGGACGATGTTGGTGCTGCTGGGCTGCTTCGGGCATGCCACATGTGAACGTCTTTCTCTATGTAGAACTGGTTACGTCCGCCGTTTGTTCTTTTGGCCTGGAGGGGACTAGGAAGGGGGGGATCTAAGTCCTATACCGTAAACAGCAGCGCGACAAGCAGTGGGTGGTCTGCAAAGAGGATGGCATGCGCAAGGCCAAAACCCTAAACTCTAAGCCACCTGTTTCGCAACTTTCGAGTTGCTGCGTATAGGGAGCTGGACCAGTGTGGAAAGTCGCCCTTGGCTTGTGATACATGAGTGCAGCAAACGCAGGGATAGTCTATCATCGTGTCCTTTGCCGATGGCCTGCATATACAAACTCTTGTGTCTGTATAATACATATTACAATATGTATACATATACATATACGTATACATACATATTGCATACATACATACATACATACATACATATATACACAAGCACACATTCTCTCTCTATTACTACATATGATTATAAATCTATATATATATATATATGTATATATATATATATATATACACATGCACATAAACATATGCATATACACAAAACATACGGGTACCCATACATACATATATGTATATATATATATATATGTGTATATATGTATACATATGTACATACACACACCTACATACATCGACATACATATATCACACGTATACATACGTATACATACACATACCTACCTACCTACCTACCTACCTACCTACCTGCCTACCTACCCACCTACCTACCTACCTACCTACCTACCTACCTGCCTGCCTACCTACCCACCTACCTACCTACCTGCTACCTACCTACCTGCACCTACCTCCCTACCTACCTACCTACCTACCTACCTACCTACCTACCTACCTACTTACCTACCTACCTACCTACCTACCTACCTACCTACCTACCTTCCTTCCTTCCTTCCTTCCTACCAACCACCTACCTACCTCCAACCTACCCACCCACCCACCCACCCACCTGCCTGCCTACCTGCCTGCCTGTTCTTCTTTGCAATGAAACGAAAGAGAGAGAAGTGAAAGCCACCCACCTACCTACCTACCTACCTTGTCAATACCCAATATCGCTACAAGCTTCGTCACCCTGTCGAACCGTACTCACCCTGATAAATGTTACACCCAGTTAGCGATTTCCCGAGGCGGGTAAACTTGCACCCAGCTCGGGGTTTGCTGGAATCCCTGGGAATTTGCCGACAAGTTTTTTTGTGTTTTTTTTTGCGTTGCGGCGATCTGCTTTTCAGCGTTTTCACGTGTTTCCATTTGCCTTTGCGACACCAGTTGATGAGTCTTTATCCTATTGAAGGTCCAATTGCTCGCCGGCGACTGAGTACTCTTGGTTCCCAACCCTCCTAAACGGCCCACCCGCCGTCCCAATCCTGTCCGGTCGCGCCTCACAGCTCGAAACTCCATAACATAACACACAAGTGCAAAACAAACTTCTACTGAGAGAACCAAGGCCTTTAAACCTCTCACAGCGTTAAACAGGGCTTAAAACCTCAGAGCTTGGCCAAAAGTTGCACCCTTTTGCAACGCTTCGTTGCGCACCCCTTGGCAGACGGCAGCGAGCCAGGAGACGCCCACGGCATACCGTCCCTGCAAAGTGTTAGTTAGAGCCTCTTCGGATATGTTTTCTATCTTTGACCGCCGTTTTTTGGCTTGAAAATGCTGGAATACAGGCTTGTATAGTTTTTGTTTGGGGTTTCAAAAGCTTGTAAACGCCTCGCCAAAACGCTTTTGATGTCTGTTTGTAGTGATGAAGTTGGTCTCCACGTGCCTTGTGTTGTTAATTGCTGTCTTAGATTATCTTTTGTTGTCAAAGTTTGTCTTAACTTGTCTTAACAAGATTTTGCGCCCCGAGGTTTAAAGGCCCGAGGATATTGAGAGTCTGGAAAGGCAGTGAGTATAGCAAACGAAAGACCTACGTTGGACAGTAGAGGTATGTGTACAAAAGAATATACATATGCATGCCTGCATTATATATATATATATATAGTGTATGCATGTACCTACGACTCCGCTTACCTACCCAGTCTCAACGGAGCCTGGAGACCCTAAGCCTATCTTCGCGTAAGTAGCCCTTGAGGCAAGTATACCTAAACCGTAGACCCTGCCCCTCGGAAGTTTAGCCTAAGGGTCCATGTACCCAAATAGTATATACTTTTGCCTCAATGTAGTCCCTATATAGGTACTTAAGTATATACTATTTGGGTACATGGGCCCTTAGGGTTAGCTTCTTAACCCTAACCCAAACCCCAAAATTGGTCTAGGCTCCGATGCTGTTCCCGATGTACACAGTTGCTGTCGACGCGCTGCTGAAGATGACTGAGATCCTGCCACACGAGGAGCTCAAGGCATGATTTTCTGAAAGGAACGAAGAAAGGGTTTAGGGTTTAGGGGGTTAGGCTTTCGGGGTTTAGGGTTTAGGGTTTAGGTTTAGGCTACATCCCTCTATAGTCCCTGCGGTTGTAAGCCACACAGCCAAAACTTAGGGTTTAGGGCTTAGGTTACCTCCCTCTATGGTCCCAGTGATCGTAAGCTACACAGCCAAAACCTACCATGAAGGAGGCCTTAAGAGAAAGCTCGCCTAAGCCCCAATCTACAAGGTTTAGGCACGAGGCAAGAGGTTTCGGTAGCCAAATGTGGAGGTCTACGCAGTATGCTGGGAAAGGAAGATATAAGAACTCCAAACTCCAAGTCGTGTCTTCCTCTGTTTTCTTTAGGTGAGTTGAAACGGTTCAGGGTTTAAGTTTTACCTATAGTGTCCATCGTAGTTCCTTTTTTTGGTTTAACCAATAAATTATATATATCCCCCAAAAGGAACTACAATGGAGACTATAGGTAGAGCTTGATCTAGAGACCTCGAGCTGCTGCTGGGCTGAAGGCACAGGGCAAGCTCACCATCTTCGAAGCCCGCGCGACGCAGAGGGCGGCCTTTGTGTCACACCAATGGGTCTCAAGGGATCATCCTGATCCCGAGTTTCGACAGATGAGGATTCTGCAGGATTCCCGGAATCTTAAACCCTGACCCTGCGGCCAAGACTCTAAATCCTGAACCCTCTTCGCTGCAAAAAAATATTGAAGACGCGAAGCTTAAAGGCTTAAGTTCAACCCTTTAGACCTTGAAGCCTAAGCACAAAGCCATACTGTACCTGTAATGTAGGGGCCTAGATAATTACCAATACTATTTTGGGGGTTCCTTATTATAGTACAGTGGGCCCCAGAACCCTATTCTAATTATCAAGGCCCCTGTATTGGTTTCCATTGTAGTCCTCTTGTGTTGGTTAACTGTTTTTCGTTGCAGGATCCCCCAAGAACGGATTACAATGAAGACTAGACTATTGGTAAACCCTAAACCCTTCAACAACAAAACCCAAACCTTAAACCCAAAACCCTATACACCTTAAGTCCTAAACCCGAAACCCACCTTAAGTCCTAAACGCGTAGCATGAAAAGAAACCCCAAACCCTAAATGCCCGAAGCAAAACTGCCAGGATGCTTTGCAGGAGATGACCGGAAGATTGAAGGCCGTGCCTTTGGATTTTGTCACGGAGACCTTGGTTCCGAGTGCCGCACCTCTGCCGATGGAGGACTTCAAATCTTGCAGCGTCTTCGTTTCTAGGTACCGATTTGTTCGATTTGGGATAGTTGTCAGTTTCCCTTATTCTGTTTGGTAGAACCTTCATTGAAAGCAATTTTGGGTGTGGAAATCGATACTAGGTTTGGTATGACTACTTCTCTTGCCCACAGCTGGAGCGGCGCAAGTCGTGGTCGTCTGACCAGAGCGACGGGAGCCAGCAGGCCAATGCCATAAACAGCATTCCGGCCTATGTGGCCAACTGCCAGCTTTTCTTGGCTCTTTGTCCGGTGCTCGACTGCCCCTGCGACTCTAAAGTGCTTTCCTCGACCACGTGGAGACAGCGCGGCTGGTGTCGTGTAGAGCGCACAGCCAGGGAGCTGTCCACCGACAGCACTTGGATTCTGATTCAGAGCAGCTCCAGCATCTGGGTCCTTGTTGAGGAGCTGATTTTAGCTTTCCCAAAAGCTCTCTTTATTTATTTATTTATTTCTTTCTTTCTTTTCTCTCTCTCTATATATAAACATACACACACATATATATATATATATATATTATATATACACGTATAAGTATATATATATATATATGTGTTTGTACAAGTGTATATATATATATATACATAGACAAAAAAGAAGATGGTCTCCTCGCTGTCTCTCAACTCAATCTAAATATGAGTGAGCGCTTCCCAAGAGCTCAGGTATTGAGCTGGTCGGGGCTGTGCTTTCCTTCCCGACAGGATCTGTAGGCGACTGTCAGGTGCTTAGTGGGGAATGGGGGAATGGGTTATAGGGACTACTATAAGGGACCTTCAAGGGACTATCATAGGGATCCATTCCCCCATTCCCTGCCTAAGCACCAGACAGGCGAAGGCGAGTTCACGAAGGAAGTGGACCGGCAAAAACTGGCCCCGGTGATGCAGAGCATCGTGACGCGGAAGCTGCTGCACTGTCTTCGGGCCGGTGACTTTCCCGGCTTTCGCCGTTACTTCAACTTGCAGAATGTGCACCTCCGTGGGTTGGAGATCGAACCGGTTAGGCTCCTTCCCAAGAGCGATCGAGAGGGGCCCATAGAGGATGCTGTGTCGAAGTTCCTACGCCAGAATGGCTTGAGGAGTCCTACTAAATCTGACAGAGCAGGATGGTTTCCTCTGCACTACGCGGCATTGTCTGGTAGCGTCGAGGTGATTCAGGGGCTCTTGCAGCAGCGGGCCTCCGTGAATCAGAGGACTTCAAAGGATGAGCCAGTACTGGGCTTCCCGCTTTGGACGTCGGCCCTCGACCTGGCAGTGTCTTACAAGCACCACGATGCAGCAAGGTGGCTGATTGGAGCAAGGGCCCACTTGGAGGGTGGGCTGATTCCTGCCATGAGTGCTGCAGCCCTGTCGAACAATCCCGAGGGCATCCGCTTGCTTTGCGCCGCGGGTGGCCAGCCGCTGCCGAGGAATAGATTCGGGCAAAGCGCGTTGGATGCTGCTGCAGCTTATGGAGCTGAGGAAGCACTCGAAGAGATACTGGGCTTTGGAGTACCATACTTTAATACTTTTTTTGGGATCTGTTCCTTAAAGGAACCATTATAAAATAAAAGTCTATACTTTTTGCCCTGGTTACTTCAAAGCCCAGGATAGTGGCTCAAGGGCACCCAGGGCCCTTGGATCTATCCATGGCCCTATTCATGGCCGCGAAATTTCGGGGTGGATCGGCCGAGATGGTCCGTCGCCTCATTTACTTCCGAGCCGATGTTGACTTTCAACTTGACATGAGCCGCGACTTTACACTCCTCGGCCGACTTCTCTTTGGAGCGAAAGCCGTGCAGTACAGGATGGGACAGGTCGGGGCTGGTTCTGAACCATTGTCTCCTGCCTTGTTTCCGTAAACTCCCATCCAATTAGATAGAGACCTCGCATATTGTAAACAACATGCTCTCTGAATATTTATAAATAAATAGATATAAATAAATAAATAAATACATATATATATATATATATATATAATATATATATATATATATATATGAATATCATACTTCTGCAGTCAAGATCACGATTCGAGTCCCCAGGTCACGGTGCTCTCCTCCGTCTGCTATCATCTCCACGGCAGCACTCCGCTAATGCAGGCTGTGCGTTCGGCTCAATACGATGCCGCTGCAGCCTTGATCGCTGCCGGTGCAAAGCTGAAACTCCGGAACTGCCGCAACTGGACCGTGGCGGACTTTGCGAGAGGCCACTGCATGCCGCGCTTTCTGCAGCAAGGCTTCGAGGAGACTTGTCGAAGACAGGGTGTCCTTGCTACCACTGGCTGACAGACGAGCAGTGAGGCAGGTTTCAAGAAAGCACGGATAAGTGCTCGTCTCTACACCGGGGAAGCCAGATGTAGAAAAAAACAATCTGTTCAATACCTGCTGCAAGCTTATGCGGGCGAGCCTTTGGCGCTTGCTGAGCGGTGTGCAGGTGAAGGTGGCATTCAGGACTTACAAGCGCTTATGCAAATGATGGTTGCATCTCGTCCATGTCTCGAACTCTATACCCGGCGATACACCGAATAGTTTCAGGACCCCCAAGCCCATTACAGTGTCCTATGGCTGGGGAAGAGCTTGCAGACAGATGTTTTTTCTAGAACGGTTTAGTGTGTTAGGGTTTGTGCGATGGCCTCCATTGCAGTTGTTGCTTGTGGTTTCCCCTGTATGCTGGACTTAAGCAAACATAGACATAAGCATGCGGATCAGGTTGGATTGTTGTGCTGGTCGCCGCATTCACGGTGTAGGTTCTGGGGATTGCACTAACAGTGGAGGTGGGTGTGCCGTTTAGGCTAGGCGTGTTTGGGGAGTTGAGGGTAGGGTTTAACTATCCAACTGCATAAAGCCTCTTTGGAACCCACACAGGGCCCCCCGTCTCTGTGTGTGTGTGCGTGTTCCGTTGTGCTTCATACAACACTACTGGACTCAAGCTTCAGCAACAGCCGTTCAGGTTGCGCGTATGTCGGTGATGCCGCAAGAATCTTGAAGTTACGAAGTGTACGAACGAACCTCGTTGCGGTAACTTAAGTTCTCTCCCTATAAAGCTTTCTAGGGTTAAAACCTAGATACAGCTGCACAGAAAACCGTTGTGGCCTTATGACGTCTTATGGCGCCCGAAACCCTGTGAGCTCTTGAAGTCCTAAACTAAACTTCCCCCAAACAACACACACACACACACACACACACACGTTGCAGGTGTGCGGACGCCCCTGCATTCGCTTTCTGCATGGCTCCTTGGTCGAAGGATTGCGGTTTGGTGCTTTAGGGCTGCAGGGCTCCTGGCTCCTTGAAGAGTTCCCTTAAGAGCTACTCTCAGGGCTATAGAGATGGTCTTAAGGCACTTTAGGGCTGTAGGGCTTTATAGGGCTACGATTTGGGGCTTTAGGGATTTGGGTTTCAGGGCCCTCGCGGTGACAACCCTTTCATCGCTAGAGTCGCATGGATACGATCTGGTCACTATCACAGTCCGACGCAGTCTGGTAAAAGTTTAGAAAACCCTATAAAGGCCACTTCTCGTCTCGGCGCCCAAGTAGGATAGGGTTTTCGGATTTTGGTGTATTCGGGCGCCCGGGTTGCTCGCTTTAGGGCTTCAGGGTGTTGTGGTTTAGGATTGGAGAAATCCTTTGTTCGCCCCCGTCTGCACATATCTTGACACGCACACACATGCACCAGAAGTAAAAGTTTATTCAAGGACTACAAGACAAAGCCCGTGCTCTTGAAGTAAACACGCACGGTGTTGGATTCCTCGGGCAACAACCTTGAACCCTTGAAACACCCGATCTAGACTGCTTCATGGGACACGGGAGGTTGCAAGTAGGGCTAGGTCGTTATTGCATACTACCATGAATTGGATTTCTAGCTACTGGAGCCTCTCAGAATCGCGCCACCCCAAAGTAGTCCCTTAACCCTAGCTAGTGCTCTGTGTAGGATCCCTGCCGCAGAGCCCGAGGTTGATATGCCTGCAATTCCTATCAACTTCACACCATGTACACCCCTGAACCCCGCGTCTTGAACAAACCAGCAGACTCAGAAGAAGCTTGCTGTTCCTAAACCCTGCACTCCAAGCCCTTACACTCTAAACCTTGATGATGATCAGGGGAGCGTACTTGCACCAGCACCAGTTGGTCGTCCTGGTTCCCTTGCTCGTCTTCACCCCCTTCCTCAACAGCATCACGAGAATCATCATCGTCGTCTTCTCATGGCTCTGCCTGCTATAATCGTCGTCATACTGCTTTCCCATTACCGCAGCTAGATGTCCAGTCGTAGTCGTCCTCCAAGTTCATCCGTTGCACCGCTCAGCGTCGACCAGTCAGCACTTGTCAGGGCTGTTGTTACTGTCGTTCGTAATCTTGGTCAACAGCATGCTTCTGGTCGTGGCCAGTAGCACAACCATCACCGACATCATCATTATCATCATCATCATCATCATAATCATCATCATCATCATCATCATCATCGTCATCGTCGTCATCGTCATCGTCATCGCCATCATCGTCATCATCGCCATCATCATCATGATGAATATCTCTCTTCGAAAACAGGTATACGGTTCTGTTGCATCCCCAGGCCGATCATGTTTGTGCTTAATCACGAACGCCCCTATATTGGTCCCTCATTCGGTCCATGGTGGTGCTCGAACCACGCAGTGCTTTCTGCATATATCATGCTTGATGTTTCGTTCAACTAATTGTGCCATCATCACGGCTATGATATAAGTTGTAACCGCACGCGTTCAATGTCAGCCTGTGATTATCATACAGGTCATACCCGATGGTTTGGAGAAAAGGTAGGGCATGGATCTTATTTGCCAGGTTAGGTTAAGGGTTTCGGATCCAGGTATACGCAAACCCTGAATCTTAAACCGAAAGGGTAAACCAGCAGTGGATATGAAAGAGAGGCGCTCAGAGACATAAGCAAGAACACGATACACCCTTTGGATGCCCTCATATAATCCTTTCGGCGCCATGTAAAGAAGCACCCGAGAAAAACAGCCCTCCAAACAGCCAATACACTAAAGTCTAAGCTGCCGGCTGAGGTACTTGCGAGCTGGACTCCCGCTGCCAATTCTGCCACATGGAGCACGGGAGGCGCACTGGATACTGATTGCTCCAGACAAAATATATTATGTGCATACATGTAGTATAGCTTCCCCTTCTCGCCGAACGCTGAAACCACCTTTTTGACCCCACAACTCCAACCGCCCAGCCCTGATCTCTGGCCCGGAACAAGAAGAAAGGCGGCGAGGTGTGGGCCATATCGTGCCGTGCCTACTAAGAGTTTACTTTAGAACATCAGGGGCCTTGACCATGTCAACAGGGTTTGGAGGTAAGAGATTGTAGGCGGAACTAGACTCAGGAGAGTTGACCGAAGTGTTCCTAAATCAGCATATCTTCAAACAGCCCTTGTAAGAACCCGTTTTTTGAAACCCTTTTTCGGGAGCCCTTTACAAGTCTAATGGTCCCTTATCGGAAGCCGATAGAGCCCTTAATGTGTGGATCGCCCTTACACAAGCCCAGGGAGCCCAAAACCCTAAAACCCCCTGAACCCTAAACCCTAAACTCTATACCCTAAACCCTAAACCCTAAACCCAAACAAACAACCCATAAAAAGTGGTCCTTTGAGAGGCCCAAAGAGAAGTTGGACAAGCAGCGCCGGAAGTTGATGGAGACGCTGAATGAGACCCAGGTCGACGCTTGGGCGTCCTTTTCCGGGGGGCATTTTTGGGTTTAGGGGTTTGGGGGTTTCGGGTTTTAGGGTTTAGGGTTTAGGGGTTTAGGGGTTTAGGATTTAGGGTTTAGGGGTTTACGGTTTTAGGGTTTAGGGTTTACGGAGTTCCTAGGGCAGAGCCGGGCAGAACAGGATGAGCCAGGATAGAGTATGTGCTGTTTAGGGTTTAGGGTTTAGGGTTTGGGGTTTAGGGTTTCTGGATAGCCTTCACAGACTTGGCATACTTTGTTTGTGCAATAGGCAGTGATGGTTACGGCGGGTTTGCTGGGTTTACAGGTCTTGAATGATTCGTGCATGGTGCAGTTGAAGGTAAAAAGTGTTACCAGGGTTTTAGATTTTCTCATTGAGTTTTGGGGCATTATATTAGGTGAGTCATGTCTGCATAGCAGTAGGGGGAGGGTTTGCGAGCATAGCCGGCATAGCCAATACCGAGACCTGTCTTTACAGGGAGTTGCTAGAAGGGCTGAATTTCTTCGGGGATTGGAAGTTAGGGATTGTTGTTTGGAAGCAGTCGCTTTTTGAGTCGTGGGCTTAAGCGAGATCTTTGAGGCTTAATTAGATGTAGATGAAGTTTCCGGGTGCGTGTACCTTTTTATGAGCACAGTGTACATTTCTATAATCACAGAGGAGGGGTTACTCCCGGAAGGATTTGCCAAGTCATCCAAACTCATGCGAAAAGTCTGAGGCTGAGGTTTTGGCTAACTACCACCCTGGCAACCTTAGGATGTACGGTTGAGGTTTCGCACTTTGCTGTTTGGGGGTTTAGGGCTTCAGATTTGGGACTGAAGCCCCGGTTTAGGGTTTAGGGTTTAGGGTTTAGGGTTTAGGGTTAACATACTGGTCGGAACAACCAGTAGCAGTATCCCTAGCCCTTAACAGGTCTATTGCAGTACCCTCTTCGCAAAAGTAGTCTCATAATTCATGCAGGTTCACATCCCGATATCATGTTTGGGTAGCTGCCCGGGAGGTCGTGTGTGGCTGGCACGGCAGTGCACGCAACCAAAAGCCCCAAAACCCTGAACCCTCGAACCTGAAGGCTGAAAAGCACCTAAGAATAGAGCGCAAGCCTCGAACCCGTTTCTAGGCCTTAAAGCCCTGTAGGTCCTTCTTCCATTGAAAGCTCGCTGAGCCGGTTCCTTGAGGTGCTTTCGCTGCTTCTACCCCACATCCGCGCCAGGGCTCAGGACAAGGCACCTTCGTGGTCTTAGGCAGAGGCATTATTCGCGTGGTCGCGGGCGTGTATACTTTGATACTTTGGCTTGTAGCCTTCTTAGGGTTCAGTTGGGGGTTTCCGACAATAGGGGACCCTAATAGAGTAGCCTAAATAGTAGGATCCTTATTATAAGGACCCCAAAATAGGGTACCCCGTATTTTCGGAAACCCCCAGTTGTCGAGCTATCGGGCTTCTTGGGTTAGAGTGTGGGCTTTAGGGATTACAGTAGAAGCCAGAAAGTTGGAACATCATTATCCCCATGCCCTGAAGGCAAATCATTGGGAGTTCCAGCACCAATCATCCTAAGTCCATGTTCCAACTTTCTGGGGTTTACTATAGAAGGCTAGCAGAGGGTTTGGTGATGTTTTGCTTTGAGCCCCAGCCTGAATCTCCAAAGGCAGCCCTGGCCTCAAACCCAAATTTCCCATAATAGGGACTCATATAAGGAAGTCATGAGAAGGAACCCTAAAAAGGTACGTTCTTTTGGGTCCAGGTTTACTCTAGACCCTAAACCCTGAAACCTGGGCCCTAATTCTGCATTCTTCTCCTTGTAGGTCGAAGTGTTCAGTAACAGCGAGGTTTAGGATTTGAGGCTTTAGGTTTGTGGGCTTTCAACCATTCCTCTGACTATAATGTCCGACAGGAACAGTAGCGACCGGCCGCTGGAAAGGGGGTTCGAGAACTCGAGCTGTTTTGCTTTTCTCGGGTACCTACTAAACCTAATACTCTAATCCCTCAAAACCCCGAGGTCAGTGCATGTGGGTAGTTCTCTAAATTAGGGTCCCTTTGTAGGTCCCCAATATAGTACGGCACCCTTCTAAAAAGGAACCCTATCTCACAAAATGCATCTGCAGCAAGTAGCCCCGAGCATAGCTTGCGGAAACTTCCTGCGGACAGGGTCTGGCAGAGCAGATGGCGCCCTTGATCCAGCTGCTGGAAGAGATTCTTGGATGCAATATACCGATAGTCTCCATTGTAGTTCCTTTTGTTGGTTTAAGCAGTTCTATATTAAGGATTCTATAAGGTATCCCCAAAAAAGGAACTACAATGGAGACTATAGGTAGGGGCTTTGGCAACCAGAATATATAGGGTGACTAGGGCTCTGGGAGATTGAAATATGAATATGAAGCCATACAGAAGTATTCTGGGTTTAGGGTCTAAGGTTTAGGGTTCAGGGTGGTGCATATCCAGGCTTCTGTATTGGATACCCCAGGTCCATTTCAGCGGTTCCTGCCGGGGGGGGGGGTGCATGTCCGGTTCATGTTCCAATAGTGCAGGGGCCTCAAGAATTACCAATATTTTGGGGTTCGAATTACCAAAACCCTATTCTAGTCATTCAGGCCCTTATATTACAAGAGTGCCTCAGTGATTGGAGTTCCCTAGGGAAGTAGATCCGAAACTTCCCGGCCATCCGAAAAGCCACGGCCTAGCACCAAATCCTGACCCCCCAAACGGTTTAGGGTTTAGGGTTTAGGGTTTAGGGTTTAGGAAGCCTTAGTCCAGGTTCTAAGCCCTGAGACAAACTCCGATGTTGCCCTGCTGGCCAAGGTTTATTTTTCAAATCCGAACACCCGGTGAATCTCTAGGACTTGACCACACTTTTCGAAGTCGCAGGGCCTCCACTTCAAGAAGCCCTCATGACCTCGGCTGGGCGGCCAAGTGGTTCTAGATCGTCAGGTCCGCATCTAAAGCCTAAGCTCAAACAATACATCCAAAAATGGCGAGCGAACTCAATGTATGTGTGTGTGTGCCCGTACATATGTACACAGTACACAAGCATCATACCGCTATTGGTCACGCCCCGTCCGTAATACTTGGAAGTCACAGGCTCGAAGACGCCTAAAACCCCAGTAACCTACTATAAGCGCCTAAATGAATACCAATACTATTCCTCAGGGCTCCTTACCATGCATACAATAGTAGAATATACACCAGGAGCCATTTATGCACTCTTGTTCTAGATATGCATACATTCAACGCGGGGTCGTTCAACACGTCACGACAACTTCAACATACTTCTACTTTGCCTAGCCCGTGGCTCCAGATCGCAAGGACACTGAGCAGCATGGACGCCACGGCGGTTCCACGCAATGCCTCCAGCCACCTGGGTGCACAGTGCATGTGAGGCTGTTCTAAAGCATAGTGAGGCCCCATGGGTTACTCCATCAGCACCCGGACCGCCGGATCAGAGGAAGCCAGAGGGGGCTTCATTTTGGAACATCTCCTAGTCCTGGAATTGAAGCCTTAATAGTCCCTCTCTCATTATCGCAAAGATATGCACCAACATTAGTCTATACATAGAGGCCCCTATATGTCCGATAAGGCTATCGAGAGAGCCTCGATGTGGTTCCAAGTTGATAATGTTGGCTTTGAACAGGGGTTGTCTTGTCGTTGTCGAGTTTAGGGTTTAGGATTTAAGGGTTAGGGCCTAGTTATCCGGCATGGCAAGGCATAATAGAGGATTTGACGGTTTGCCTCCTTTCGGTAGAGAGTCATCTCGAGTTGCCCTGTGGGGGTTCAGCGCCGACCAGGCTTAACTTCAGGCTTTGTCCGGGGTCTACAGTATTTCAAGTGCGCCCGTCCTGACCAGTCCAGCCGTCCGGCTCGAAGCTTAGCAACCCTGAACCCCAAACCCTAAACCCTGAACCCCTGAACCCCTAAACCTACTCATTTTCCCCTATAGACCCTAAACCCTGAACCCCTAAACCCACTCATATTCCCCTATAAACCCTAAACCCTGAACCCCTAAACCCACTCATTTGCCCAGGACCCTGAACCTGGCACCCAAAATCCCGAACCCTAATCCCGAAACTGGATTTGCCCTCGGATGTGAAGTGTCGGTGGTGCAGGGTTTAGTGGCCAGGCTTGATGCAGGCCTGGGTATCGAAGATGTAGGTCAGAATTCTGGGTTGCCCTAAACCCTAAACCCTAAACTAAACCCTAAACCCAGCCGAGGCTTTTTGAAACCGGTCCTCAAAAGGCTCGGAGAAGGGGCAGCGGACTGGGCGTTTCTATGGCTCCTGAAGTTTCCGGCGCTTAGTACTACTTAGTACGTGATTTTGACTGCTTGCACGAGTCTTTCTAGTGAAAGGTTTTTGGGTTTAGGGGTTTAGTCTTTGCAGTGAAAGGTTTTTGTTCGCCGGTCCCTGTTGTAAACGTTCAAGCAAGAGTAGGTGAGGAGTGGATGTTGTAGGTTATCGCCTGAGGCTCCTCGCACGGACGACGATGACCATTGCCACCACTACATTAGTATTCTTGCTATGGCTGATCTAGTGTTACCACTAAAACCTCAGGCCTTGCCTCAGTGATACTTCAGGCTGGGACTCTAACCCTTCATGTGTTTCGGCCGTGCACCCTTAACGCTTAGCCTCGTCTAAGGGACTCGTAGTTTTATTGTTGGTCTGTAGGGATCAAGAAAGAGGGGCGGGAAGGACTCCTTGCCCCGCTACCGGACTTTCTGTTCAGATTGGTGTTTTGCCGAAGTAATTAGGGGCTCCTTGAACTTGTTTTCGGGTTTTCTAGTCAGATCTAGTCAGGATCCTATTCATGGGGGTTTGCTAAACGCCTGCTTGATTTCCTCCAAAATTGGCTGGGGAAGTACTAAACCCTATTCAAAACCGCCGCATACAACATCTGAACACAGCTGGGATGATATAGGGTTCGTGTGAGTGCATTCGGGTGTCGTGTTGGAGGTACTAATAACAGAAACACTGCTTCACGTGTTTATTGGAGATCAATCCAGTTTGCGGGTACTGACTGGGTTCTAAGAGTAGGGGTGCAAGTGCTTTGTTGCCCTGAAGTCCAAACCCTAAACCTTGCACACCTACACCCTGAACCGTAATCCTTACAGCCTCAGCCTTCAATTTCCCTAGGTCCCCTGATCATTCAACTGAAAGAGGTTCAGCCTCGCACGCTTGGTTGAGCTCATTATTGGCAGCCGGCAGGCGTCTCGCGACGATCTTGTTTGGGTGCGTGGGGGTGTAGGACTTCGAGGGGAGGCTCCAGGCTTTTTAAGCTTCGGTTTAGGGTTTAAGACTTTAGGGGTTTAGGGTTTAGGGGTCTTAGGGTCAGGGCTTAAAGGCTTTAGGGGTTCAGGGTTTAGGGGTCTTAGGGTTAGGGCTTAAAGGCTTTAGGGGTTCAGGGTTTAGGGGTCTTAGGGTTAGGGTTTAAGGCTTTAGGGGTTTAGGGTTTAAGGGTCTTAGGGTCAGGGTTCAAGGCTCTAGGGGTTTAGGGTTTAGGGGTCTTAGGGTTGGGGTTCAAGGCTTTAGGGGTTTAGGGTTTAGGGGTCTTAGGGTCAGGGTTGAAGGCTTTAGGGGTTTAGGGTTTAGGGGCCTTAGGGTTAGGGTTTAGAGATGTAGGGGTTTAGGGTTTAGGGGGCCTTAGGGTTAGGGTTTAGAGATGTAGGGGTTTAGGGTTTAGGGTTCTCGCAGACCAGGCCACATACCCAATTCCCCGAACGTGTAAGTCCCAGACGCTTCAGCCTGAATGTACAATCTGTGGAAGTCGAGTAGTATACGCGGGATCTGTCTTACTTTCAAAGGGAGCCCCGAGATTGAAGAAAGCCACATATAATCAATACCGCCGCAACAACACGAATTGGGTCTGGTGGGTGGTGCAACTATGTAGGCACTATGCGGGAGATTGCAGAGATACGATTTCTCAGTTGTTCCGACCTCTATGTGAAGCTCCACTCACTTTTTCGGGTTTCCGGGACCCTTTGGACTTGTGGCATTTTTGGGGTTTAGGGTTTTACACAGTGTTTGAGGGTAGGAGGACATGTGCTGCGCATGCAGACCTGGCGCAGACGAACCGTAAATCCTGCAGCAGAAAGCGCGTATCTCTGGAAACCTCTGTCGCATTTCACTGAGCCGTCAACCCAAATGTAGGAAGTTTGGTGAGCTCCGTGTCGTTGAGAGCCTGAACATTAGGATCCTCCGTAATCCATATTAAGTGGAATGATTGCGCAGGGGCCCTGTGTTGTAAACGGCAGTTGAGCTCTTATCGGCTAGGGGTCTAAGCTTTAGGTTCAGTTTTTTCAAACTCCTGTAGAAAAAACTGTTCAAGCTCTTGCATTCGACTTACTTAATTATGACGCACAACAACACGATTCTGAAAGCAAAAGCAAGATCGTCCATGACCTTAAGCCCTGAATCGCATAATACTTTGCGATGGGCGTCAGCCTAGCCTAAGGACTGGGTTCAAGACCGGCGAGGGTAAGCTCCTTAAGCATAAACTTAGGGTTTAGGGTTTAGGGTTCCTAAACCCTGAGCCCCTTAAACCCTAAACTTCCCTAAACCCCCTAAGAATGCAAACCACATCGGGGTCCCAGGGTGTGTGTGCAGGAAACTCTCAGCCCGAAGCCCAATACGTAACTTCTAACTCCGCCATAAAAATGCCGCAGCAGACTTCAAAAGTCTAATTCATTAAGCCCTAAACCTCAAAGCCTTAAAGCACATCCAATAATCTTCCCCTAAACCCTAAACCCTAAACCCTAAACCCTAAACCCTAAACCCCCTAAACCCTAAGCCGTTAAAGCCTCTTGAACCACTGAAGTCTTCAATGCCCCGACTCGGTGATTCTGATGCCTTCTGCGAGGAGTTTCCGTGATCCTCTTGAATTGGGAGCCAAGGGGGTTCAGGGTTTAGGCTTCAGGGTTTTTCATGGTTCAGGGCGTGTCCCCCGCATGTATCCTCCGCATGCAGGTTTCGGAGCATCTTCGTGAAGCCGTGAGGACTGCACTTGAGGAGATCCGTCCAACCCTGGACTTACAAATGACCTCCTCAGCTTCGTGACGAGGGTCGGTGACAGGTGGCAAAGCGGGGGTGCGCAACGGACTACAGTCGTGTTGTCCAATGTCAGGGCCCGAAGCAGAGTACCCTAAACCCTAAACCCTAAACCCTTAAACCCTAGACCCTAAACCCTAAACCCTTAAACCCTAAACCCTAAACCCTAAACCCTAGACCCTAAACCCTAAACCCTAAACCCAGACTTAGGGCGAC
>CAJNDV010034306.1:9448-29243 GCA_905221635.1 Symbiodinium sp. CCMP2456 | reverse complement strand
GGGGTCCCCCTAAATCATAATTCATGACCATTTCACCCATGGTAAAATAGGGTCTATCACGAAACCGCCTGTAATAGTAGTTGCTACCAACAGCAGCGACAAAGGCATCGCTCGTCATGTTGAAGTTTCGCCGCAACGAAGCGATGATGACATGCCAGGCCTCGAATTCTCAAGTCGTTAGTTGTGACCAACTAGGCGATGTCCGAAACCACCGTGAGCCCTGAAAGAGGCTTAGTTCAGGGTTATTAATGAAAGTCAAAAATTGAAATCAAAACCTAGAGCCTTACTCATAACCCGACCAACCCCAAACCCTTAAACCATAAACTTGGACCAAGGGGCAGTACCGCACCTGCTGCACGCCTGCGTGGTTCCTCGTCGGCATGGCTTGCTACAGCCCATCAGGACTTGGGCAACCGAAAGCCGTAAACCCTAAGCGGAACTTAACGTCTAAACTACCCTACACCCTGGATTCAACGAGCTACGATGTCGTTGAGGATGCCGAATCAGGCTCTGAAGCGGGGCAGAAACGCGCAGCATCACACAGAGTGGTTTCAGGGCTTGGGGTTTGGAGTTCTGGATGGAAAGGTTTACGATTCGTGAAACTGGGTTTAAGAGATCTGGGACCTCGAAAAACAGAAGCATCCAAAACGGAGCATCCTTGAGGCTACGGCTACGGAAAACCAAAACACTCCTGAAACCCTAAACCCGACACCCTGAACCCCTAAACCCTACACCCTAAATCCTAAACCTTAAATCCTAAACGTTAAACTTTAAACCCTTAGCTTCAGGTCCCAGGCTCTGTGACCGTAATCCAACCCAACACCCTGAAATGCTAATCCCCGAAGGCCGTAATATAGGGGCCTTAACAATTAGAATAGGGTTTGGGGGTATATTGTACTGTAGTTACATCCCCACAATTAGAATAGGGTTTGGGGGTATATTGTACTATAACAACAATGAGGAACCCCTAAAAATAGTGTTGGTAATTATTAGGCCATGAGCACTGCATCATACTGCATCCCGAAGCCAGGTAACCATGGCCCGATAAGGAGCCGCCAACTTTTGCCTCAGACTCTTGATTAAGGTTGAAAGTTTCGACTTGCACGCTCGCACAAGCAGGCACGGCTTCCAGTAGTCCAGCAGTCACAACGACTAAGCTGCAGGTTTAAGGTTACCCCTCTTTTGAACGAGCTCTGAGTAAACCCTGAAACCCGAAACCCCTGTAGTATAGGTAATTATGAAATCTAAGCCCCTACATTAGAAGGGCTTTCGGCTAGGGGTTTCGTGATTCTTGCTATGGAGTGTCACACGGTTGCAGGCATTTCTACACGGATCAGGGCTCTGAAAGCTTGCAGAACTACAAACAGCCGGCTGGCTATACAGTCTTTGCACGTGCTCCAGCTTCAGGCTACCCAACTCTTCACATCCCTTCACCAAACCACACCGTCCATATATGCTTGAACGCATTGCGCCGATGTAAAGCTTGTATGTACATATGTATATTTCAGTTTTTTACATGTATACATAGGTCTCGGATTCTCCCGATTCTAGAACTCTTCGTATTTTAACCACGAATAATGATAAAATGCTCAGGGTATTCGATTCAACCAGAATAACACAGAGCAGCTCTTCTGAAGATTTTTCTAATTTTGAATTGGCTTCCAAGGAGATTTGATTGGGTGTTCGGCGGTCTCTCCTGTGCTGTTGGAGTGGGGTTCCTTGCGGAAGCATTCGGTCGAACCTTGGGACCAGATGACCTTGCTAAACATAACTATGACATATAACATGCAGGTTTAGGGTTTAGGATAATACTCATGAATAACGATGCGGGTAATATCTTCTAATAGACATTTATGTTAACTTAATCTCAACAATTTTGGGCATCCAATGTTGATGTTGACGGCAACGGGAAGTGCACCAAACCCTGCGACGAGCCTTGAGCCCCAGTGCGGTGAATACAGTTTTGAAGTACTGATAGACGCCGTACGGTTTAGGGTTGCTTATAGAACCTATAGTGCCGCTGAACATTGAATACTGAAGGTAACTACAGACAACCCATCACGTCGCACTGCCTGTGCATAGCAAGCGGCCGGCCATTGCCGAGAAAGCTGCACAGGCAGACGCACTTGTTACGCACATCCAGCCTGTGGCAATGTTGCGCTGGCAGCTTGATTTGTCAAGGGCCCTTTTCCCCACTCGGCTCAAGTCTAGCCAGTTTCATCCACCCCTCCATCGCATTGATTGAGAAGCACGCATGCCATCATCCTTGAGCACAAACTGTCCCACCGAGACTCCAAGCACACTCAGTTTGTCGAGGGCCCCCTAAACCCCAACTCAGAGTTTGGGGTTGCAGCTTCAAGGTATGGGGGTTGTAGGCTCCAAGGATTGTAATCTTTACTCATGGCTTTGAACCCCAATCCCAAATAAGGCCAGTATCTCCAAACCCCCTGGCCCTAAGCCATCCTCAACCCGAGTGTACTCCCAGTCATAAGCAACTGCCCAAAGCAGAAATGGGTTTAGGGTTTAGGGCTCGAAACACTGACGGAACGATCCGAAACCCCAAAACAACCCAGCCTGAAATCATGAGCACAGGGAGCTCGCTCTTGGCTACCGACGGGAGGACGGCGTTACCCTGGCGGCGTGCCCAGTCGAGTTAAAGGGTTGTTGGGTTTCGACTTGCTCTGCTTTTAAGTTTCGGACATTACAATTGGGTCTGAGGTGACAACCCGTTCCGTATGTGTTTTAGTGGTTGTTGATACGCATTACACTTGCAATGCTCCGAAATCCTACCGCGACAGATGCCTGGAATCGTCAAGTTTGACGGCATGCCTAATCCCACGAGAGCCTGGACTTTTCATGCGCTTCGCCAGGTCGTTTTGTACATCTTGGGCCTTGGGGTTTGGTGTCGTCATATAGATAAAGGAGCGCGAAAGAATTCCAGACTTCAGGTGTTCAAGCTTTAAGAACAAGCTGCGCAATCTAAATTTGAGAGCTTCGTCTGAGACTGCGGGCTTGAATGTCGGACTACACGTGAAATCCGAAACGAGAAAAAATTGCCACAGCCTTTGTAGCCGAAGGACACGGACTTGTGTGTAAGAGCGCCAGCTTGCATTGGTAATTAAGGCCAACCCTCGGCAAGCATCACGTCCATCAGCCGCCCCAGCGATGCAGCTTGCATTCCACTCCGGCAAGCATTACGAGATATTACGGGCATCAGGCGCCCCAGCAATGTGCTGATATTGGACAGACCATCGCTCCGGCTAGCATCACGAGCATTGGCCACCCTAGCAAACCAGCTTGCGCTGATAAGGCCGCCGTTCGGCAAGCATCGCGAGCATCAGCCGCCCCTACGATGCAGCTTGCGCTGGTAAGGCCGCTGGTCCGGCAAGCTTCACGAGCGTCAGACGCCCTAGCAATGCAGCTGGTGTTGCTAATGCCGCTGCTTCGGCGAGAATCACGAGCATCAGCTGCCCCAGCCAGCGATGCAGCCGGTATGGGAAAGCCAACTGCTCCGGCAAGCATCACGAGCATAAGCCGCCCTGGCTATCCAGCTTCCATTGATGAGGTCACCACTGCGGCAAGCACCACGAGCATCAGCCGCCTCAGCGATGCAGCTGGTATGGGTGAGACCACCGTTCCGGCAAGCATCACGAGCATCAGCCACACCAACGATCCAGCGTCCGTTGGTAAGATCACCGTTGCGGCAAGCATCACGAGCATCATTTGCCGCAGAGATGTAGCTGGTAAGTATTGGAAGCAAAAACCGGGCCTGGCGAGCAGACCAGCTTGCATAGGCATAGGTAAGGCCACCGCTCCGCCACACATGACGAGCATCAGCCGCCCCTGCGATGCAGCTGGCGCCTGTAAGGCCGCCGTTCCGGCCGGCATCCCGAGCATCAGCAGCCCTAGCAATGCAGCCTCGATCGATAAGGCCGCGGTTCCGGCAAGCATCATGAGCATCAGCTGCCCCAGAGTTCCGGCAAGCATCACGCGCGTCAGGTGTGCCGTTCGGGCAAGCATCACCAGCATTAGCCGCCCCAGCTTCGATTGGTAAGAGCACCGTTCCCGAGTAGCAGCCGCCCCAGCGATGCATCTGGCATTGGTAACACCACCGTTCCGGGAAGCATCACGAGCATCAGCCGCCGCGATGCAGCTTGTGTTTCCGCGAGCATCAGCTGCCCCAGCGATCCAGGGTAAGGCCGCCGTTCCGGCAGGCATCCCGAGCATCAGCCGCCCCAGCATCAGCCGCCCCAGCAATGCAGCTGGCATTGTAAGGCCGCCGTTCAGCCAAGCATCCCGAGCATCAGCAGCCCTAGCAATGCAGCTTCGACTGATGAGGCCGCGTTCCGGCAAGCATCACAAGCATCAGCGATGCAGCTGGTATTGGTGAGACCATCGTTCCGGCAAGCATCACGAGCATCAGCTGCCTCAGCGATGCAGCTGGTATTGGTGAGACCACCGTTCCGGCAAGCATCACGAGCATCAGCCAGGTAAGATCACCGCTACGGCAAGCATCACGAGCATCAGCTAGGGCAGGTCAGGGCAGGGCAGGCCACAGAGATGTAGCTGGTAAATATTGGAAACAAAACCGGTTCTGGCGAGCAGAACGAGGGCATCAGCCGCCCCAGCGATCCAGCGTCCGTTGGTACGGTCACCACTGCGGCAAGCAGAACGAGCATCAGCCGCCCCAGTGATGCAGCTTGTGTTGGTTCAGGCCGCTTCTCCGGCAAGCATCACGAGCATCACCCCAAAGCTCCACCTGGCACTGCACTGCGTTGGGGGAGCATCACGAGCTGCCCCAGCGTTCCTGCTGGCGTTGCGCTGCGTGGATGGCCCTTCTGATTTAGGTTAAGCATTCCTAACAAGGTATAGGCTGAAACTAATTTTCATTGCAGTTCCTTTTTTGGGTTCCGGGTTGCAGGATCCTACATATGAAAAGGGTTAAACAAAAAACAGCTACAAGGGCGACTTTAGGTGGGGTTGAGGGCTCGACTTTGGCCGCTCTTGTAGGTAGGTTGGAAAAGGGGTTGCGACGATCTTACCTGAAGCCGGGTTACCGCTCCAGAAGTTCCAGCCTACCTAACTCCAAGACGGTGTCTTCTGACTGCCAGCAAGACCCCTAAACCCTACAAGCCCTGAGCCCTATACACCCTTTTTGCATCCGGGCTTGGGAAGTCGGCCGGGGAAAGACATACTTGGGCAAGACTATGCAGCCACTTCGACCACACTAGCAAAGTGTATAGGGCCTAAACCGACTTTCCCGGCATCGTTTTGGAATTGTGAGCACCTGAACCCTAAACTCTGAACCTTAAACACCCTAAGTCTCTTTGGCTCAATGCAACTACCCTTCACCTTCTGGCCTCTGAAACTTCAACCTCCAAACACATCGCTGTTAAAGATCCAAATGGCAGCTTCTAAAGCTTGAACACCGGATGGGGCTAGAGAGTTACGGTTTGGGGTTCAGGCTCCGGGTCATGGGAACGGCTGAGGGTTTAAGATTTTGGGCATGGGCTGCTTGGCTTAGTCTTCAGGGTGATTTTGGACATGGGCTTCTCGGTGCAGACTTTAGGGTATTGTTTTCTAGACGAACGCAACAATTTGCGCAACGACAACAGCGGCGATTGAGCATTCGGGCGATGGTTGAGCAAACATAACAAACGCAAAAGACATGCATTTCCACGAACACGACCTGACCCCCATCACGACCCCTGCAACTATCTACCACCACCGCCACTGCCCTGCCCTTGGACCCTGCGCTTTCACGCGCGTGATTTCGGCTTCGTGACATCCTGTCCATGGTAACAACGACCGGAGTCGAATATCCCAGCCCAAACCCGAAAAGAAACCTCTAACACCGCGAGGTGATCCTCATCCGGCAAGTCCCTATAGCCCTAAACCCCCAATCTGAAACCCTAAACCCTAAACCCCAAACCCTAAACCCCAAACCCCAAACCCAAACCCCCTGTCCGGCCTTAAGGCTAGGAAGAGGATTGGAGAAAATCTCCAGACTTTGACAACTCATCGTCTCCTCGGCTTGGATCTGAGGTTAGAAGTATATGGGCCCCTAATGTGGACCCCTAGGCCTTTCTAGGGACCCTTAAGGATACATATAGGGTACCTAAACCCTAAACCCCTAAACCCTAAACCCGTATATAGCAAGTGTATCAGGCTCCCAAGGTTCAGGGCCCATACTAGGGGCCCATGGCTTCAACCTCATGCTTCAAGGGTCTATGGCTTAGGAGGGGAAGCCGGTTTGGGGTTTAGGGTTTTTAGGGTTTAGGGTTTAGTAGGGCCTAGGCTTTAGGGTAGGGTTTTGGGTTTAGGTTTAGTTTGGTGTCCAGCTGTGCGTGCGTCAAGTTTTCGCTTCTCTGAACAACAGGTTTTGCTGACAGGGTGCCATGCAGCCGGATCCAACTGAAGAAAGCTAGTAGGCACTATATACCCCAAGAGCATCTAACTCCAAAGCCTCTACAACCCCAGCCAAACCTAGATCCAAACAAACGGTTTAGAGTTTAGGTTTCCAAGTTTAGGGTTTAGGCGAAACGTATGCCCGTGACCCTTCATCCGCACCGAAAAACGGCTCTTCTCTTGCTACAGAACCCTGTAAGAAGGGCCGGGGAGCGCCAGAGTTCAATTTCACAGGGTCGTCGATGGCCTTCTTGGAGTATGGAACTCAATTTCGGGACTTTTGCAGTAGGAAATTGGCTTTGTAGTTTTTGGGGCTACTGTTCAGGGTTCCAAGGTTTTTTGGGTTTAGGCCGGGCGGGAGCTAGGGGTTAGGGCTCAGAATCCTGCGTCTAAGGACTGGGTCGGGTATGGAGGGATATGGCCTTCGGGCTTTGGGATTTGTTTATATATATATATATAAATACTATATATATATATATACATACCTATATATATATATATAGGTATATATTTATGTATTTAGATAGATATAGATAGATAAGACAAGATGAGATAAGATAGATCGACAGACAGATAGATAGTTAGATAAACAGATGGACAGAAAAGTAGATAAATACTGATTGCTGTATCTGTTGTTTAATTACTTGTAAAAAAGGGCGCGCCACCGATCCCTAGCTTCAGCATAACACCCCCCCTGCACAACTCTTCAAAACCTTTCTCGGAAGCTGAGAACTCCGAGAGTTTAAAGCACCCTGGTAAAACCGATGTCCCAGTAGAACACCCTTAAACACCCTCACGCCCCTAAACCCTAAAAACCCTCTAACGTAGGGGCCTTAATAATTAGAATAGGGTTTTGGGGCACATCATACTACAACTATAATAAGAACCCCCCCCCAAAAAAAAAAATGTAATTATTACGGCCCCTATGTTAACGCCGCGCAGAGACAGACTTTGCCTCGATCGATCCCGCCGCAGCCATCAAGTCCCAGTTCTTGCTGTGCTCGGCCACAAACCTCCCCGAGGGGTGACGGTTTAGGGTTTAGGGTTTAGGGCTCCTTGAAGGGGGACTCTAGTTTAGACCCCTGCGGTACCCGTTAAGGGGACCCTATGATAGAACCTCATAGTATCTTGTCAGGGGCCCTTTGAGGGGTCCCTGAAGGTAGTATATGGGTGGTTGAAGGTTTATGGCTTAGGGATTGGTGGCACGGTTCGGGTCGAGGGTTTCGGGCCGCACAATTAGGGTCTAGTGCTAGAATCTGCTAGAAGTGTATTAGACCATGAAGGTACTAGGAGAGGTTCGAGTCTATGCACTATACGTTAAGGACAAACTGGACTCATATGGCGGGGGTTACAAAGGTGTGTTCTGTCTGGCTCTGTCAAGGTCCTATATACTGAATCGCTGTGGGCTTTACAAGAATTATTTCTAAGGATCTTCGAATAATGAGGCATGGTCTCTGTCGCTCCTTCCGGCTGTCATGTAGCTTACAGTTGAGTTTGATGTTGCAAGGATCAAGGGCTTTGGGTTTGCTTCGAGATCAGCGGCTGATATACGAGTGTAGGGTTCAGGATCAGGAACCTTGTCCTAGAATGAAACATGATCAAGTCCTGCTCTGTGGATAAACCTGCAGCAAGAAGATTCTGGCACTTTGGTAAATGTGAGTACCCATAGGCCCCATAGTAGTTCCTTTTTGGGATTACCTAATAGGATCCTAAATATAAGCCACAAAAAAGAAACTACTATGGGGCCTATGGGTAACTTGTAGGAAGAGCTGCGCCCCATGCAGGGTCTTGTGAACCCTATTAGCTCCGCTGATCCCTAAACTCCTAAACCAACCCCCCCTCATCCCTTAGGGTCTAGGGTTTTAGAGTTTAGGGTTTAGGGTATTGGGGTTTAGGGGTTTAGGGTTCAGGGTTTAGGGTTTGGGGTTTAGGGTTTTAGGGTTTAGGGTACTTTGCATAAGCGTGAAAAACCAAGCTCTTCACTCTAAGCCCCGAAATCGCTGTCCCTGAACCACGGAAGGCCTCTTGTGCTCTTTTCTGCACGCCACCGGTGCCTCGGAAGGTCCGGGGCCATGGGGGTTCGTTTACGTTTTGGGGTTTTGCGGTTTAGGGTTTAGGGTTTAGGGTCTTAGGGTTTAGGGTTATAGGGTTTTAGGGTTTAGGGTTTAGGGTTTAGGGTTTAGCGTCTGGAGTAGCAGAGTACCCGTTGTAGTAGATGGCCCATGAAAAACAAGCGGCTACCATCTGCTGCCATGAGAGGCCAGGGCTCAGTTGAGGGATACAGGGATAATTCACATGCGGCACTGAAGCGAGGTCATTTGAGGTAAGGGCTGGAAGAATTAGAATATAGGGCTTTGGTGTTATACTATAGGAAACTTATAACAACGACCCTAGTGAATGAGTGTGTGAAGTCACCTACCAGGGCTGCAATTACAAATGGGGTATGTTGGAGCTCGAAATCCTCCAAATGCAGAGGGTCTTGCGGTTCTTTACGTCTCTTAGCCTTACCTTCCCGTAAAGAGCATACTGTAGCCGAGACCCTGGGTATCTGAGACAAGGGTTCTGTTTCGGCATCTGAGTCCGTTAGCATCCATTGTCGGAAGCTACTTTTTGCTACTGGGCCCGAGTCTGGCCAGGCCTAAACCCTAAACACACCAAGCCCTGAAACCTAAACCCGAGGCCTTAGGAGCTGAGCACCCTAGCCCAAAGGGTTTAGGGTTTAGGGGTTTAGGGTTTAGGGTTAAAGGTTTAGGGTTTAGGGTTTAGGGTTTGAAGTATTCTGTAGCGGGATTACATAAACCAGCCATGAGCCCCAAAAGGTTAAAGGTTACCTCCTCAGCCCCTAAGCTATGTTTCTCTCCTAAACCCTTCAAAACCCTAAACCCAAAACCGTTATGGCTCCCTCCTAAACATAATATAGGGGCCTTAATAATCAGAATAGGGTTTTTCGGGCCCATCATACTATAATCATAGAAAGTAACCCCCCAAAAATTATAGGTAATTATTAACCCTACACCCTAAACCCTAAACCTATATGTTAAACACTTTTTGCATCAGGACTTGTGCAATCGCCTGAATGTCCGAGCCTACAGAAGTTCAGCTCTCACGACTGCCATACACCCTAAACCCTAAACCTATATATTAAACCCTAAGCCCGAGGCTCCCAATTTCAGGCGAGAGGCAGCTCCTCGGATCATCAGCGGGGCCATGGGGTGGATCTTCGACACGCGCGCGTTGTCCAAACGCCTGGGGGGTCAAGGGAAAGACGGGGTTAAACCCGAAACCCTAAACTCTAAACCCTAGGCCCTAAACCGAAAACCCTAAACCCTAAACCCGAAACTCTAAACCCTAGGCCCTAAACCCAAAACTCTAAAGCCTAAGCCCGAAACACTAAAATCTAAGTCCACCCAAAAAACCCTCAACATGCTTTCAGCACTCACATCTGGGACACAGGGTTTTAGGGCTTCGGGCTTAGTTAGCGACTGTGGAGGTCCACGTCTTTAAGTTTTAAAGACGTATGCAATTAGGATCTAAGGTCTAGGGTCTGCAAGCTGAGATTTCGGGCGTTATGTAGGAGTCATGGCTTTGGGGCCCGTGCCGCAAGGCTCTAAACATTCCTGTCACACTTCCACCTGCTTCGCAGCTCTGTGAGCCCTTGGATACTGTCTCCCTAAGGGTCCAGGTGCCCAAATATAAAGTTTCAGGGTCCAAAAACCACTCAGAGTATGGATTTGGGGACTGAACAACACGCTTGTGGTTTAGGGGAGTGATAAACGTGATAATGAAAGTCAGTGGGAATTGGCAACGGCATTGATTGAGCTTTCTCCCTCCTCCCTCTCTCTCCCTCTCTATCTCTATCTCTATCTCTATCTCTATCTCTATCTCTATCTCTATCTCTCGCTCTATCTCCTCCTCGGTCAACGCCAAATAACTTGCCGGTAAGCGCCATAGCCGTACTGTTGCCACGCGTAGAAGTCTCCAATAACAAGCTGCAAAAAGACGTGTTTCATCACCATGCCCTAACGACATTTTGTACATATCTTGACCTTCATCTCATATTGACTGTCGTGTAATTCTTCTTACTCCTCCTTCTTAATGCGAGTTCCGATATATACTGAGTCTTAAAGAAGACCCATCTCACATGCTACCGTTCCGAACCCCAAACCTTGATCCTCAACCAAAGCCAAAGCACCTTAAGCTACACTCCAAAATCCAAGCCACGATGCCGGCTAAACACTGTAGACGCCGAAACTCAAAGCCCTAAAACCCCGGATCGCCAGCCCTCCCTACAGACCCCGAAACTTTTTGTCACTCCCAGAAGATAAGGCGAAGGAAGCCGGATGCAAAACCGAACGCGTTCTATTGCTTCCTTTAAGAATTCGATCAGGCTTTTCGGGTATATGACTAATGTAGGGACCTTAATAATTAGACTAAGGTTTTGGGGTATATGATACGATAATTCTAATAAGGAACCCAGCAAAACCCTATTCTAATTATTACGGCCCCCACAGTACACTTAACGCAGGAGGGTAGGTGCTACTACAGTTTCCGACCCCAAGAATTCGGCACAAAGACGATCCCCCGAACCCACCGCGAACCTTTACAAGCTTTTATGAGGAATAACTAAAGGTGCGCATATCCGACCCTAGCACCTGATGTAGCTCGAAGCCCGAGAGCCAGAGGCCTCTCTGACGGATTCGTACTAACTATCGTAGGGCATTTATTGGCCTTGATATGAAACTAGGAATTTGGGGTAGAGCATTGGCATAGTATGGGTTGAACAGAACCCTAAGGAATACAGAAAGGCGCGCTCTCCGGAAATGATAATCTTCTTCGCACGGACTTTGGTGTCCCAATAAGGCGCATCCCCAAGGAATGGTACTGACATTTTTCAAGCTTTTCTACAAATTCAACCTGCATATTCCATCCGAGCAATTTCTCCAGAAAGCAAGACGAGGGACGAATTGACATCGCACCAGTGCTGAAGGAACCAGCGGTTCATCACACCACCTTTTCGATGAGTCTAGGGGTTCAGTGTCAAGGGTTTAGGATGTCTGAAGGGTAGCCTATACCAGAAGTGAGGCTTTGACAAAGCGGTGGGTCGATCCCCAGATCCCCATCACCGATGGTTTCGGGTTTGACGCTCTGCTCAATCCCGAACCGATGGATACCCCGGTTGCTCTTTGGAGAGAGGAATTCAAGTGACTGTTCAATACCTTACTCTGGATTTACGCCCAGTCCAAGAGGTGGGAAGCTTACACAACCAGGAAATCGGTCTTCTCCATACCTCGTCTATCTATTCTGTGAAAAATTTCAGAAACCTGCCAGCTGAAGTCCTTAAGCCTAAACCATACTTGGATAATGTAGGGGCCGTAATAATTAGAATAGGGTTTGGGGGTATAGAATACTATACTTATGGCAGGGACCCCCAAATAGTATTGGTAGTTACTTAGACCCCTAGATTAACCAACTGCCGTGTAGCCCCTGTGCACACCCTCCAAGTTCATGCCGAGTGAGCAACCTCTAACTGCCTCGAAACAACTAGAATGCAGGCGTATCAGCTGTGCCATAGAAGCCGGGTGTTGTGGCTTTAAACTGTTCGCTAAGGCTGTTATACGGTCCGATAACATCTGTTGCAAAGGTCCTGGGTTGCTTTCAGTCCTTTCTAAAGGAGGCACCGTTCTTTGCAAGGAGATCCTATCAAGGTCGGGAAGGTGCTTCGAACAGCTACCATATTTCATACGTAGTTCCCCATGAGCCCTAGGAAGTAATGAAGTAAGAGCCTAATTTTCAGCATACTGCTGGATTATAAGAACCCCAAAACCCCAACACTTAAATTTTAAACGTTGGGAGCCGGACAACCGCGACGTTCTTCAAGGTTTCGGGTTCCACACTACTGCCATCTTACACTAGTACTGTTTGGTATCTACCCTGCAAAAAGAAGGATGTGGCGGACGGACCTCAACGAAAAAACACGTACCTCGCCAGCCCAGAGCCTCACCAACTCCACTTCACGAACCTGGCCACCCTTAAAGCCCTTTTGCAGCGGACTGCCTCGTCGCCCGGAGCTCCCTTTGCGCAAGACCTAAGCCCTAAACCCTCCACCCGAAATCTAAACCCTAGATCCTACATGCCTTAAGCCATATAACTCCTAAGCCCTACGTGTAAATCCGCTGGCAACCCTAAACCCTAAATTAAATCCCAAACCCTAAACCCTATTTAAACCCTAAACCCTAAACCCTATTTAAACCCTAAACCCTAAAACCCTAAATTAAACCCTGAACCCTACATCCTCAAGTTCCGCAGGCCTGGGAAAAGCTCCCGCCAAATATCTCCGAAGAGGAAGCTCGAGACCAATGCCTGCGCTGCTTTGGTTTGGGGTTTTCCTGGTCTTTTTTGTAGGGTTTAGGGTTTAGGGGTTTAGGGTTTAGGGTTCTGGATCTAGGGCTTAACTTTTGGTTTAATGAATATACTCAGTATACCCCCTTCCTTCAAGTGCAACAATACTTGGAGCTCACTAATGATCCTGAACTCTAAACCCTAAACCCTAAACGGGACCTGATGCCAGGCTTCCTCGTGATGTTGTGTGCCCAATATATGCAGCAAAACTCCTGCTGGCATCAGAGAGTCTAAACCCACTAACCTGTTGGTTGAGGGTTTTCTTGGTACGCTTCTCGATTTGTGTTTAGGGTTTCGGGTCCAATGCAGATCGGTGCCAAGTGCTCAGAAACGAACTCTCTTCATTGAACCTCCTAGACACTGAATGGTTTGTACTGTCTGGGACAGATATAAAACAAAACTGCTCAGCACAAATGCCAAGAACATCCATGAACCATAACTCTCGACGCTTGCACAACCTCAGCTCTCAACACTATGATAAGCAAGACAACTCGCCACAACACACGCATGAAGCATGAGACGCTTAAGCCATCTGCCGGTGGTAACAGCTTTGCCTTCACGGCAGGATGTTGCTGTGCAGCAGCCCTCACAGCAGCTCCCGCATCGTAGGAGACACCAAAGAGCGCCACCTGCACTGAACTCCTACAACCTAAACCCCTCCCTAAGCCCTAAACCGTACACCCTAAACTTTCCGTAACTCCTGACCTCTATCTGGTACCGGCTTTACGGTTTAGATATCTGATAAGGCGTAGAGGTCGAAGATGTTTTTCCAAACCCTAAGCCCCTAAGATTCGGTGCACCCCGATCATCTCACCGGGGTTTCAGCACTCACAACTGGGACAAGCCTGGCGAGGTTCCAAGTACATCGACGGTAGCACATTGGCCAAAGGCAGGCGTATTCACCATGCCCAAACTCACACTCACTCTAATTACCCAACACAGCTCGCATGTCATACGACCTCCTTCAACCTCTCACGACTCCGATCTGACCTTCACTTCAGAGTCACCTCCAAACTGGCCTTTCGTCAAGGCATGCACATGCATCCAAAGTGCACGGCATGCCTAGACACAGTCATCATCATCGACTGCCTCCTTTTTGGCCAAGTCATGCAAAGCTTGTCTCCCGTATAAATTCACTTGCAGTATGTGTCGTCATGCAGTCGCTCGCAACCAGCATAGGCGCATATCCCACGCAGCAACATCCAGGGGTTATTGTCACATCATATCCCCAGCATTGCCTGGGGAATGTCCAGGCTGTTCGCATACTCCATCGTGCATTGCATGCAGCAAATTCAGAATTCGCTTGCAGTGCAGACATCGTCCTGCGTTCACTCGACATCAGCATGGGCACGTATAGCTTGCAGTAGGCCTTTTCAGGTTTGCATGCAATAAATTCATGCATAGCTTCGGCCTTGTAGAGATTCCACAGCCACATCCAGATTTCGTCTGTTGTTTGTACCGAGCTCGCCTTCTCTCCCAGTCTTCTATGCACCAGAGTGCGCCACAACTGTAGGCCCAGTCTGTGATGGCGACGCCGCGCCATCCATGTGTATTGTCGTATTGCATGCAGTAAATTCCTGGCATATCTCACCCGAGTGCTGTTGCACCCCGGCGTAGTTGTTGGCCGATGGAAGGGTTTAGGGTTTAGGGTTTAGGGCATGGCTTCCAGACTGAATGAGCATGAAGCTGCCTCTCCGGAGCTGGGGAGAGCTAGAACAAGCTCGGATGCCAGTTACCGTCTTGCAGAACGCGGCAGAAGCTGGGCAGCTAGCCCGCAAGTACCGACCGATGTTTGTCTGACACTAGTCAAAAGGGCCATGGCTCCTCTACCAACACAAGATGAAAGCAGGTCATAATGCTAAGCCTGAATTCCAACTCTTCCAACATCACAGGTTGGCATGTGGTCCCACGCGGAGAGATTCGCAATTGATGCCAAAACCCCCCCGTGACCTGAGCCGCAGTGACCACAAACTGCAAGATAAAGAATGTAGTGACCTGCAGGTTTAGAGTTGAGTTTAGGGTAGCCTCTATAGCAATCAACCTGCAGGTGTGGCAGCATCTAAACAGACTCACCGGGGAAAGCAGATGAAACATCATCTAGAACAATGAAGCACAAGCCGCACAAGCCGATTTGCAGGCAGGTTTCCTCCGCACGCTCGAAGATTGACACATTTTGTCTACATCGCCATCTTTCAAACATCACCTACGGCCCTACGGCCAGGCCTTTCCGAAAACGTACTTCGAGCTTCCAGGTCCGGCAGCATGTAGGGCCAGCCACATGTATTCATGAAAGAGGCCAGACCTGGGTTCGTGGCAGTAGCCCATCCTCCCTGCGAAACTACAATACCATGTAGTATAACATGGCATAGTATATGTTATGATACATGATACATACCATAAGATGAAGTATGTGGCGGTTCACCTGGGATCAAAAAGCACGGCGCCATGGCCCCAACAAGCCCTGCGGCAGGGCTCTCTGAGCCGCAGGCATTAGGAAGGCCAGGAAGCCCCCCAACTGCTGCTGCCAAGCCGGCCCTGCTCGAAAGGGTTCAAAGAAACACCGCTTCAAAAGGTTGTGGACGATGAGATTCCAGCGCCGCCCCCAGAATTCCCGCAGGGAGGTGGATCGCACCAGTGGTGCTTTGAAGGCGACCAAGGTGTCCACTCTCAAGATGGCGAGCACCAGGCGGAAGAGCAGCATGACTAAACCCATCATGCAGTAGACCATGCAGGTCTGCAAGTACAAAGCTGGCAGCGTTTTGGGCCACCCATACCACGGCAGACTGGTCAGGTATTCCTGCCCTTGCGCATAGGGCAACATGCCCGTTGCTCGGCCAATGCTGTTGACGACGAGGAACACCAGGACGTGAAATCCCGCCCGCAAGGCCAAGTCCGTGCACGCCGCAGTTCTGCTACTCAACCTCTTCACCTTGCCATCCTCGAACAAGATCTCAGCTGGATAGCCTGCGCATTGAGGGAGTCAAAGTGGAACAGCGGTTGGTCAAATGCACATGGAGCCCGACTTCACTAGCAATGTACGTGTGTCTTAATGCACTGCATTCGCTAAGAGCTTCCCAAGCGGCTGAAGTATGCTGCAAAAATAAAGCTGCTGGCCGCAGATCCTTTCGGACCTCTTCCCAAGACAAACCTTTCCAAGACAGCAGAAACATGCAGGAAGGCGTTTAGCAATAACACACTGAGCATGTAGGACACCGTGCTTCTCAGCTCGCATTAAAAGTTGCAGTCGTGCGGCTCAACCCAGCGAAAAAAGCCAAGAACCGCATGGTAGCTCAAGACAAAAGCCGTGAGGCGGGACCTGCAGCATGATCAAGTGACTGGCTCTCTCACAACCACACACATCTGTTGCCTCTTCCAGCTTCCCTGATCCCAAGCATTCCACAGAAGAGCTCTGCAAAATAACAAGCGCTCGTGCGAACCTCACCGGGTATGCCGACAGTGCGGCCTGAGCCACAAGCACCGCTGCAGGCTCCCACTGTCCCCGCGTCACAAGCAAAGGCAGGATGACAGCCCCAACCCTAAACCCTAAACCTTAAACCCTAAACCCCCAAGGACATGGCAAACAAAAGCAAGAGCAGCGAGTAGGAGAACCACAGTCTCAGGTCAGAGGTCTTCGGCAGGCTGACAAGGACCAACAGCACCAGAACCCACCTGCCTTAGCCCCATGGCGCCATCCATCACCACCAGCTTCAGCATAAGCACCACCACCACATTACCAGAACCAACAAGAAAGCCGAGACGACGATGAGGCTTGCATGGACTTATTGAGCAATCTAAAAACCCAGCTCAGACGTGGACGTAACCCATCCACTCAAAGCCACAAACTACCAATCACAACATGTGGCCGTCAGTTCCACCGACAACTGCACAATACGCAGTGGGAATGACAACATCTCAGTTGAAACTATTCCTACTCCTGGTGGTCCTGGTGTTTGGGGCTTTTGGACGGGTAGCCGAGAAAACGATGTCAGAATGCATCCAGATTGGCTCCATCTCTATGTGTTACATCAGACATCTGTCATGGACACTTTACCGCTAGCGAAAACGACCAAGCCTGCACTGTGTTCTTCAGACTATTCAGCTGATCTGACCCCTCTCATCAGTATGGTCGCAGCTTTGAAAATTTGTCTATGTGCTGCTCCCAGTCCTCTCTCTGCCACTCCTCCCAAATCCGGATGGAATAAAGAAGCAATGGGCCAAGGATCGAAAGGCAACCCTGCAGTGATCACCGCCATCGCAATAATCAGGATAGCTTTGCTGGCCTCGGACGAGTGGCATGACTAAGTCCGGTTTCAGTCAATGAAGACATTTCTCAACAAACGAAACACTTCCTTTGCACCAGTTCAAAACTTTGCGAGGCACGTATGACCGGGACAGCTTTGTGAAGCTGGCATGGGCGGTCAGACCAATCAATGCGTAAACGAGAGGGATCACCACAATCGCTATGGTCATTTCCTTTTTTGCCGGTGGATTTGCATAGTCCAGTGGAGAGACGAAGCTAGCTAGATTAACCTGCAAAACACCATGAAAATCAACATATCTCCAGGCATCTGCGAATGTGGCGACATCACCCGTGTGTATGCGGATGCCAAGCATGGCCACGTCTATGCTTTGTGGCACCATGGCTCTTGGCTGCGGAAAGCGTTCTTGGTGGTCTACTTTGCGCGGGAACACAGGACATACGGCAAGCCTATGCCTATATCTGCATTGATTCATCCACTCGCTGGGGCGTGCTTCTTCATGTTCATGCAGATTTCACATGTAGTTGTTCTTTTTCCAGAGCGGCGGCCAAAGGGCTGCCACTGACCGCATGAAAGATTGCTTGACATGAAGCACTCCGTGCTTGTGTTCCGGGCTGCATCGGAAGATAGAGCCTCTTCTTTTTCTCCAGCTACCTGCAGGGTATAAGTATAAGTGCATTCGGGCCCTGCCTCTCGAAAGAAGCAGTGCAAAGTTCCTTCGAGGGCAGATCCCAAGGCCTTTGCGGATTTCTGGGCTTACGTGGGAAGCCCTTCACCACGAAACCTAGGGATGGGCACCTCGTGGGTGTCTGGTTGGAAGAAAGGGCAGACTCCTGGCTTCGCCTGTTCCATGGAAGCAGCTCAGATATCAAGCTTAGTTGAGGATGCGGGGCTACAGTTAACCGCCGATGTCGTCTGAAAACAGCTAACTGTTTTTTCGACGGTAAGCTCACATACTGCTAAGGAGAGAACCGCTAAACTCTTGCAGAGCTTCATGCCGATTAGTTCTCGATCTGGGCTTAGGTCCATGGTGGGCATTGCCGGGCTTGACATGCTAGGACCAGGCTTGCACAGTAGTCATATGAATGGAACGCCCGCTTCACGAGGCGATCCATCCTTCCCAGAACCAGCTGGGCGAGAGAGAGAGAGAAACGGCGAAAATCACGGCCAGCTTCGGGATTTCAACCCTGAGCTTGCCTTGAGAGTAGAACTCTCGAGAATGGCCTTTCTGCACCTAAGTTGGGCTCCAGAAGGCCCCGTAACCCCCCGCGCGCGCCGACCCTAAGGCCTGGTAAATGTGGACTCCCCTCACTCGCGGGGGTTCAGGGGAGTGTTGGACGGGTGGCGTGCAGAGCAGTTTGGGATGAGGCCCAAGGGCCCAGTCTGGGCATCATTGCCACACTTCAAGAAGACACCTGTTGGGTGAAATGTCCACACCAAAATTGGGAAGCCGTGCGAAGCCAAAATGGCAAGGCTGTACCACTAAACCGAAAACGATTCCACAACATCTTCCGGCTCTATATCCTCCAAACGACTAGGTTCCAGATGATGAGCCCTAGCGAGAACCAGTGCTTTCACAATCAGCTTCCTCCATCGTCAATCCTTGCTGTTTAAGGCTTGCTTGTCGTCCCCTGCCTCTTTTTCCAGGGCCTGGTGAGCACATGATGGCCGACGGCTGCAAAGCCAAGAGTCACAACTACAAACACCCCGCCGGCGATGAGAGGCTCTTCAGGGATGGCTTGGTAGAGCGCCGCTTGAAGGATGTGAGACAACGCAGCGCTCATGGTGACTGCAGTGTACCCGATGCAGGTGGTAAGGATTCGAAGCAGGAGTGGTTTGGACTGGTGGATCGTCATCCAGTGCACCACCCTGAACACAACCAAGTAATGCACTGGCACGACCCACAGAAACCAAGCAATGGTGGTGATGAACTTGGAGGCTGCAAAGCTGTAGGCGCCGCCATGTGCCCGGGCCGCGATTGGATCAAGCTGCGCCCAAAGGATGCAAGTTTGTGCCCCAACCTCGATCAAACAAAGACACTTGCACACTTAACCATCCAAGGAAATTAAATACTGCTCACTCATTGGTAGAGAGCTTCCCTGTACATGTACTTTGACCTGCATGCCATCACAACCAGTGGCGACGAGAATTTGGCGACATGCGCAAGCCTTTCGTGTCGAATTCCTTTGGCCTGGCCTGGAAAAGTGGAAAATCCACTTTCAAGAATACTTGCTGACAAATGTCTGCTTTAACGGCCTACTGCTGTGGTATCTACTGCTCGGAACTTGCCTGCATCGATTTGCTTTGCAGCAAGTTGCTCTATCGGATCACGTTTTGCATTGGTCAGGAGGCCCACATTTCTGACGCCAAGAAAGAAGCACAAGATTTCAAAGAAGCTGACATGGTTGATTGAATCAGTGCAACAGCAACGACCAAACTGAAAGTAGGGACACATTCACTCAGAAGGTTTTCTGTCAGATAGGGTTGTCCGTTAAATAAAGCTTTCCTAGTCGGTGGGTTTTAAAGCTTTCCTAGTCGGTGGGTTTCTCTATAGTGATGGTGGTGGTAGTAGTAGTAGTAGTAGTAGTAGTAGCAGCAGTAGCAGCAGCAGTAGCAGTTGCAGTAGCAGTAGCAGTAGCAGTAGCAGCAGCAGCAGCAGCAGCAGCAGCAGCAGCAGCAGCAGCAGCAGCAGCAGCAGCAGCAGCAGCAGCATTAGCAGTAGCAGTAGC
>CAJNDV010034304.1:13672-30028 GCA_905221635.1 Symbiodinium sp. CCMP2456 | reverse complement strand
GGGTCCTGTGGCTCCAGCAGAATCTCAGCATCCTCCTTTGACGGCGTCTCTTCGTAAGGTGTCATCGCCGTGCCTGTCCTAGCCATGCTCGTCCCCAGAGATCGCCTTCAGCAGTGCTTCAGGCAACTTTGCCGGAAAGCCGAAAATGCTGCGTTGCCGTTCTTCAAAAATCGAAATGATGATGGTCTTTGGACATCCTCTGGACTTTTCTAGCAAAGCCAACTTTTCAAAGGTGCTAGAAACGCGGCTGAACACCTTAAATCGCTCCAGCACCATGAGTACTGATGCATCTGCGAGGCAGCTAGAACAGAACTTCAGAACCCTAAACACAAAGCTTGACACCAAACGCATCTAGGCTTCTGAGCCCCTGACCCATGGTTGTTTTCTGAGGCGCCTGTGTGTCCTGCTGGTGCTGGTTCCTCGCGGTGCCGGTGCTAGTGCTGCTGCTGCTTCTGCTGCTGCCGGAGGTGGTGGTGCTGGTAAAGGATGTGCTGGTGGTGGTGGAACAAAAGCAGAAGAAAAATAATAAGAATAGGGAGAGGAGGAAAAACCTAATAGGATAATGATGATTATGATGGTGCCGGAGATTATGATGAATCATAAGCAACATGTAACGACACTGGTAGGGACACTGGCAGTTCACACAGTCGTGATAACAACAAGACCTTTGAGGGATACCGGCAACAATGACGAAGCCAACACCAACATCGACAACAATGAAAACACATCGGTTGGTCGCGCTCGTGGCTTGCTTGGCATACATGTCATGGTGATCATAACAATGCAGATAACATATACATACAATCAACCTAGTACTAAGCCGCTCCTTCATCCTCCCTCCGTCCTGGCTCAGACATCCCGCGGTGAGGAAAGCAGCGACGCAATCGTCCACGGCCTTGTATGCGCTAGATTCATCGGCCAGGTTTGCTCAGATGGGCACGAAACAAGATTGCGGGTCCCTGGTGCCGGAGGTCCAAAGTGATAAAGTATGATAAAATGTGTTGATCCTGAGGCTTTGGATCATGTGCAAGGATTCCACATGATTCCACGACGTGAGGACAGCGACATACGTGAAACCGGGGGTTTAACTACAGCCTACTTAACGGTTGCAGGTGACCCAGCTACCACAACTTTCTCGAAATACCACAATAATTAACCATGATAATAAAAATAACAACAATATGCAACAATAATCAATAATCGCATGAAGGTTTGGTCTTGATATATCGTTGATTCAGGAATGCAGCTGCTACTTCATGTAGACGTTCCCAGGTGTCTCTCCCAGCAAGCACTGCGACGCAAGGGTGTTTGTTCGTGCTGAGCGTGTCTGCACTTGGTCTCTGCATTGCGCGGCAGAGCTTGCCGTATGGCTCGACCGCAGATAAACCGAATTAGTTTGGCTATAATTCACATTCTTGAGCAACAGGTGTTGCGGTTACGCAAAGCTGGAAGCTGTGCCATCCTACGACCAGAGAACCGGAGTCGTAAGTGCGTGAGTAGATACTCTTATTGTTGTGGTCTTCCGAACTGACAATGCTTCGCCGTCCGTTCACAGTAATAGTGATGATCACAACACAATAATACAGTCATGAACGGAATGATAAGAATTATGATAAGAATGATAGCGATGTTAATAACAATAAAAATAATGCGGTTATGCGCAAGTGATAATGAATGCGAGAAGCGGAAATTTACATGGCTTATAGCTTGCCACGATCGGTTTGACAAGGCCTTTGGGTGCTCCTTTGACATGGTTGCGAGGGATATGAAAAGTACACAAAAGTACTATATTATTCTTGTTATTATGTCATTATAACAGTATTGCACCAATATTCGTATATTATATTATATCCTTGTTATGATGACAATTGCTCTTATGTTCCAGTATATTACTACTGTTATTGCTATCACTATTACTATGAACGGCCACTGCTCCACATTATGTAGGGCTTTTCGATGGGTTGTTTAGGGCGTGCTTCAGATATCCACATTTTTCTGTCGAACGCAGAAGGGCTCCCAACAGGCTTCTGAGAATGCGAAGCACGAATAGGAGGTACACTACGACAGTGAGACAAGTTCAGCAGTCATAGAGGACATACATTACCTTCGAGCCCACTAGCACTGCGATGAGTAAAAGGAATTTTGGTTTCCAGTAGGCAGAAAACGTCAATGTTTTTTTAGACCATAAGATGTATCATAGCAGTTTTAACGATGATAATGGCAACACCAAACAAATGCAGCTAGAATCACAACAACAACAACAACAACAAAACAAAAGCAACGACGCTTATTCGTAATCATGTCATTCAATCGGCCCAGATGCTCTTTATGAGAGAAGCTGAGCTGCCTGGTTGGGAGATCAAACTGTCGATACAAGACGGCTCCAGCTGACTTGCTTAGGAATCAACGTAGATGCCACCCCCTCTCACTGTGATAAGGAAAACCGGGCGGGAGAGCGGGCGCAGCTAAATCTTGATCGGAAAGGGAGAGCGGCCCTTCGTGTGACATTCATCTGCCGAGCAGAGCCCATGTCACTCAATCGGCCAGGATGCTTTTTGTGAGAGAAGCTGAGCGGCCGGGTTGGGTGATCAATCTGTCGATACAAGACGGCTCCAGCTGACTCGCTTAGGAATCAACGTAGATGCCACCCCGTACACTGTCGGAAAGAGGTACTGGAGAAGGAGACAACCACTACACACAAGAAACACACCGTAACAATCGAGCTTGGATGCCATTCATAGCCACGTCGAACAAAACGCGCGACCATTGCTGTGCCCACTTCGAGGGATATTGTTGAGCAAGAGCCGTCCAAGGGACTCCAGTGGGAGGAGCTCTGCCTAACTGTTGATGAGGACCGTGCATGCGGCTGCAGCTGCGAGTATGCACTGGCTGACACCTGAGAGCAGGTGCCCCAGTTCCACAGAACCATGTCACAACCTTAGTGGCCCTTTTCCATTGAACTACGTACTGGCAGAGGTCCGATTTGAACTTCTGACAGCAAGGATGTTTGCGCAGAGATCGCAATGGATGGGCGAGAAACAGCAAGCTGGTAAGCGGGTTTTCCAGGCAGCAAGGCACTCCACAGCGAATACACCTCCGGATGACTGGAGCACTAAATTGCAGGGTACTGTTGCCCAAGCTAACGGCACCAAGGTGTTCACCGTAAAGGCTGGGAATGCCGAGGATGTGCTTTTTTGTGCGGAAGATAAAGGACGCCTCGTTGAATGCCCAAGACGAGCTAGGAGCTCCTACCCAGATACCCAAAAGAGCACCAGAAGAGATCCATCCCAGCTGTGTTGATTGGACAACTGCGTGTAACACATTTTCGAGTTGACAGCTGGCGATGTCCAAAAAGACGACTGCAAACCCCATCTTGCGAAGGCCATGACTGATAGCACCATCTCTGGCACAGAGCTCGACGAAGACCTGGCGACGATTGACAGCGGCGTGCCGAAGAGCCCGCTGAAACTTGCGTCGCAAATGTCTGCGCATACGTTCGCCTAGCTCAGTTTGGGCAGCGGCTCCACTTGTCGCTGCACTGCCGCCAGATTGTCTTCCGAGGGCAGGCGGATGGCTTGGCGCAGCAACGGTCCCAGTTGCTCCAACTGCGTCTCGACGAAGTCGGCGTAGACTCGCGTCTGAGCCGGTGCTGCTGTTGCTCCACCGTGGCTTTCTCGTACCTTCGCAGGCTTGAGTCGGCAGCCCAACGACCCCGCTTTTTGATTTCCGGAAGCCCGACCGACACCCCGCAACCTCATGTCGCTTGCCCCGCTGTGGCGGTTCCCGTAAAGAGTTGCACCTAAGCGCGCCACTCCCACGCGAGCCGCCGCTTTCTTGAACTGCTCGGCCAGCTGGGCGCAGGTGAAGGGAAAGAGCATCAGCGAAGTCATTCGAGCTTCCCTCGGTTCCGCGATGGCATCGGTAAGAATATCCAATATGGGTGAGAGGGTAATGCCCTCGTCGTAGAGGTTGGTTTTGCTTGGGTCGCCACTCCCACCTTCGGACGGAGCCACTATCACACCCCATCTGCACATATCCGCGGCGCCAGCTGGCGGGACCATTTGACCAACGGTCAGGCTCGCCAGTTCGCCGGGCCGGAGAAGCAAATCCCTCTGCAGAAGGAGGGCGATGGCCATGATGATCATTCTCTGTGCCAACATGACGCATTTGATGGCGATGAACGCCGCCCTCGGGGTCGGCAGGTGCATCAGCGGCGGCGCCAGGTTTCGGTAGCCTTCCAAGGCTTGAGTCGGCCTGGATGCCGAACTTGCCGTGCTCGGGGAACCTGTGCTTGAAGGCGGCGAACGTGTACTCCGCGACGCTGACGCTCACCTTGCAGGCGTAAAGCTCGTTGGGGTAGGCGGTAATTATAAGTCGTCCCAGTTGTGGCTCAACGAGAGGTACGCCTCGCACCACACCAGAAAAGTCCCCAACACGCGCCGATACCTCTCCTGTGTCGCTGTCCGCCTCACCTTGAACAGCTCCAGATGCGATTGGCTTCCCGCTAGAATGTCCACTGTCAAGGCTGGGTCCGCCTTTCTTTTGGGTGCCTTTGGCAGAAACCGCTCTTCGGTGCACCGGCGCACTTGCATCGAGGCACTGCCGGGCAACTGCCACTCCCCGAAAGCGCCAGCGACTGAGGCGACCGCTTAGGGCAAAGCGGGGGCGTCGTGCGAAAGAGCGGAAAGATCGGCGCATTTGGATGTCAGCATTGGGTGGAGCACTCTCAGGAGGCCGATTGTGACGCGTGGGAGCCAGAAAGTCCAGAATCGTCAGCCAGACGAGGAGATAGCCGGCGATGGCACTCGGTGCCATGGCACCCTTCTGGTAAAACCCAGTTGCAAAAGAAAGAGAGCTCGAGCCGAGCTTTAGCCACGGATCAAGGCACTTAACGGCGGCAAAACCCTACGTCGTCTCTAACAGTCAATTCAAGGATCTTCTAGGGCACCCGCAACTGCCACTAAGTTCGAAGAGCTGTGCAGTTCCGGCCCTGATGGAAGTCATGGATTTCATATAAGAACCCACTAAAGCACATTGCCTCGGAAGTTTGGCTTATGCAGCAACTCTGCGCAATATAGTGTAGCAGGAAGAGCACGCTGAAAGTCGCAATGGTCTTAACTTGTCGTGAGGCGAAACGTGGGGGGTTCTCTAAACTATGTCACGAAGCGGATCCCAGCCTGCGAGCAATCTGTCCGTCATCTCTGGCCGTATTTATCGTCCAGGCCCGAGAATCCAGACCTGACAGCATTGCAGCATAGCGTAGCATAGCTCTAAATGTCTCCAGCATGCTCAAAGGAACGCACCATGAAATCACAGAGAAAGGCCTGTCGCCAGAAGACTGGCCATCGGATGGGTCCTCCGGAACAAAACTGCGAGAGCAGACGGACTCATGCGTTGCGGCTGCGCTCTGGGCTGATCTCCTCCTCGCCATCCAAGTCCACGCGGTAAGTCGGTAAGTCAAAAAGCTCGACTGCAAACCCACGAAGCACTGACACTGTGCGAGCCAAGAACGTGTAGCTCTGACTGGTAAGATTAAACACGACTCCACACCTGTCATGCGTGTGCAGCTTTTATCAGTTTCATGCTGCTGTGATCTCTTCGCGGCGGCGAGCTCTGAGCCACCTCCACCTCAGAAGCTGACGGCATCGAAAATGAATCTATCCATTCAGCAAAGTAGACCCTCACCTCTGAAAACATTGCAGGAACTGCAAACACTGGAAACCTCAGAAAAACGGACGGCAACGAGCAACTTTACGCACGAGACCACGATGCGACGGCAATTTGCCTTTGACGACAGGTCTTTCGTAGGTAAAGTGCGGTGTAGAAAACGCACCATCCGGCAGCGATTTGCCGGTGAAGGCGGGTTGTTGTGGGCAAGGTGCAATCCGATTCTCTTTTTTTGGGCATCTTGTGTAAGAAACGCACTGATTGAAAAATGTTGAAAACAATCAAAGGAAACCCAGGGGTCTCTGGTGAGCTAGGCTTGGCTGAAAAGGTATGTGTCTTCTGAGCCTTCTTGTTCCAAAATGCCACTGTGCAACAACCTGGATGGGATAGGTTGGTGGTTAAAGTGTGGTTAAGCATCCGTGCGGACACGGATTACCGCGGACAGCCTGGCTTCAGAACTTGTGGCTTGTACTGGCTCGTGCAGTTTCGCAAGGCGTGCCATTCGTCTCTGAGAGTAAGTCTCAAGTGCTAAGCCCACCACAGCTGCCACGCCACTATCCACAAGAGCATGTCTCCCGACAGCACCAGCAAGAGCCAGAGCAGCCAGGGCAGATACCGTACCTGTGACAACGCACAAGTGTCGGCAGATGTCGGCAGTGTCTGCAACTTCGGCTTCCAGCGCTTACCGCAACTTTGGCGGTTCCGAAGAGCCACGGTTTCAGATCTGGGACTGCCTTAGCGCACTCCAGTGGCGACTCCTGTCACCACAACACTCGGAAATCTAGCTCTGATTGGCTTTAATTTTAATCTGAGGCTTGGGCAACAGGCGCTTCCCACCTGCTGTTGCGACCGCATTTGTATAGAATGACAGCAGAGCAGTTTTGCGAAAGGCAAGTACCATCAACCAACCACCCAACCATAGTGGTGCCTTGCGATGGCCCGATCTCTGCAAAGAAACGCCTGTGCAGCAGCGGCGTTTGCAGTTAACTGCTCGCACGCCTTATTCCTTCAACCCTTTCTCTGTCTGATCGTGACAGCAATTTACGTGCATCAGGGGATAAGTTCGGCCTCCAACGTTCTGTCCAGAACCCATGTGCCCAAGAGCGAGAGGAATATCAAGGCGGAAAGCCTGACCTTGTGCTCAAGACTTGCGCGGCATGATGCGGCATGCCTGCGTCTGGTTGCTCGGCTTGGAAACGACGAAACTGAGCGGCATTCTTGAAGCAAAGGCGGTAGTGTCGTGAGCTGGAGCGCCTTGCGACACTGCATGCGCTTGCTTGATAGGAAGTCATTTGAGGTTGACATAGGTTGGCTGTCTAACGAAACCGTCTTCCCCGTCGACGAGCACGCTTCCCTCTCCTGGATCCTATCTCTTCTTCCTCCCCCCGCCCCACCACCCTCAAACCTTGCTTTCCTCAGCCTTGCCTCCCATCTGGCTGGGTGGCCGTGACGTGTACTGAGGCGGGCCGAGAGGAGGCGAAATGTGCCACCACAACCACACAATCACCACAACGACAAACGAACTGCTTGGGGCTGAACAGATCTAGCCTGGACTCGGCTGCATGCTTGCAGCAAAGCAGCAATTAAAACACAGAGTGCAAACAATGCAGCAGTGGACATAGCTTCGGCTGACGACGCCCCTCGGGAGTGCAGTCTCTGAGACCACGGCCCGAATACCAGCCTGGGACCAACCAGTCGCCCCGGCAGCAGCCAAGGCCAGGGCCGATGCAGCTGCTGCAAGGAGGGGTGGGTTCTCCAGAATTCCCTGCGTGCAGAGCACAGCCCCACGGAGTCACTTCGATAAGCCTGCACTACAAGCAACTAACACAGCTCCGAAAACAAGAGCAGCATGCGAACTTAAGGTGGCCATATAATATGAAGTTTCGACCGGTCAAAGCTTCTTTCGCAGACAAGTCGTGAACAGCCTCTGGGTTTTACCGCGAGAAGGCGTGATATTGGTACTTCTTGTACTTGTTGATAATCAGCTAGTGAATGTCTCTGGCATCTGGCTTCAGAGTGGATGCCTGTTGAGCATGGTGTTTATTTATAGCCACCATTTGATCCGGGCTATGCGAGATCTCCAACTGCAGGGATCTGCAGGCTGAAAGATCAAACAGGTTTGGCAGCAAGAATCCAGGAACCTGTATCCATGGTCTTCCCTTGTAGTTCACGAGCAGAATGGCTATACCTGTCCAGGCTGCTTGTAACTCCAAGTCGCAACAGGTCACCACTTGAGCGAGCTGTTGCTTTCCTGCCCCGACCCTCCTCAAATGTCAATGACGGGCAACCTTCCTGATTTCATTCATGCCTTGCACCAACTCAACATAGAAGACGACGCTGTTGAGCAGATTCGGCCTGTGCGAGCTCTTCTGGTCTGTCCTAGGAAAGCTTGATGCCAGAAGGTAACGGTCTTCACCCTGCCATGGCCGCTGCCCTGCCCCGTTGCCTGAAAGGTCGCGAGAACAGAGCTCCAGGAGAAATGGCATCCCAAAAGTCGAAGGGCTGTGCCTTGCAGGAAAAGCACTGCAGTGCGTTAATATGCAGTACGGCCTGATGACAAAGGACAGCGGCGGATCGAGCCTGTGCCCACTCTTGAAATTTCAACAGATCCGCCATTGCTGCAGGGCCCATCAATTCCTGCAAGGGAATCAGGACAGTAGTTAATGAACAGCCAATGAATGCCTTACAACCACGGGCTGCAGCACAAACAATGAAGCGAAGGGTCCTTAGCCCAAGACACAGCCCGACAAAGGACCCAAACATGCACCTTGCTTGTTTATCATGGCAGCATCAGGCAGCGGAAACCTACAAGAGGCCATAACAACCAAGCCAGACTGCAAGTGCATGCTTTGTGCTGCTTCACAAGGCACCAGAGCTTGCCCAAGTGTGCTCAGAATTGTAGCAGGCTCAAAAATACTGGTCGCCGGGCGAACACGAGCAGGTTGTCGCGGAGCCTGGACACAGCGAGAGACGCGAGATACAGAGAGGGAGTGTGTGTGTGTGTGTGTGGGCGTACCATCCCTGTGTCGAAGGGCTATTAAACAGCCTTTGAATCAAACAACATGAGCATGAAAAAGCCGGGGGCTGAAGATCCTTGATTTGTGCCTCAGCCAACGAAGACCACAAGTGCGAGGATGTGTAAACGTACCTGTTGAAATGGCGCACCAGGGGAGAGTTACCCAGCTGGCGGTCATCTGGTGGTGGCATATGTTCTTCGTGTCCGGTTGCTGCAATCTGTGAACCCTGCCCGAGTACATGTTAGCCTCTTGGGTGCCTCTTGATTACATGTCAGTCTGTGATGCGTCTTGCGTGCATGTCCGTCTCGACTAGCCTGGAATCCCGTCGAGGCTGAAAGAACAAAAGCAGCAGATCAGACATACCGCCAAAGAAACAAAGCCACATCACCGGCGACATGCCAGACCAAGAGGACTGCTTCAAGTGTGTTGTCAGTGTGGCCTTCCTTCTGGGTGCCAACTGATGGGGGTGTTGCCCCCACCGTCCTTACTTCACGGCGACTCAACCGAAGCTCTTGACATGTGCTGGAGGAAATTTTGGAACGACTTCATGCAGCCAGCATCGGCAAACTCTTTGCGATGGTTCCCACTCCTACAAGAACAATCGTGTGAGTTCTTTTTGCCTCAATTTCAGCAACATCTTGTGGTTCATCTTGCTTGTCATCAAGCCACATGCCTCATGATTTATTGTCCTCGGTTTTATCTCCAGTTCCGGTCCGTTCTCAATGTTTGGCAGGATAACACGAATGTTGTGCAGGTTCAACGATCGCCGGAGCATTCATGCTTCGATCCCAGGTCATATTGGCAAGAACGATGCTTGGGGCATCAATGCTGATGCCCGTCTACCACGATGATTCGTATTCATCAAACAGAAGAAAATCCTGCAAAGGACGCGGTGTCATTGTGCACAATGCCACGATTACAGAAAAATTGCTATGTGGTACAGCTTTTGGGATCGAGCAGTGTGCTCCGCACCACTTTGGATCGCTACCTTGGCACAAGTTGTATGTGCTTCTTCGTGACACACTCGAACATGTGGTTGACTGATGATGATCTTGTTGGATTATATCACAATGTGCCTCAAGATCGGATTGTTCCAGTTTGTCACAATCACAGCGATTAGCTGTCAATATGCAGCCAGGTATAAGAACATCAAAAGCATTGCCGGATCTACTACGCAAGCCGGGGATCTCCCTTACTGGATTCACATTGGTTCAGCTGTGGTACGTTCCAAGCGTGTGGGGCCTGCTGGAAACACCATGACGGGACATGTGTTGGCAATCAGGTTTCTCGTGTTCTCCGGTCTTTCCCCGTCTTTTGCTCGGAAATAGGCTGGCAAAGATTTGAGTCGTCTCAAGTTCAACTCAGATCCTAAACCGTCAATTATGTGGACAATATTTCCATTATTGCATGAGCACAAGACATGAGTGATTTGCCTTTGAGAACCCTCTGTTTGTCACAATTCCCCAAACAATGTACGTGGGGGTTCACTAAGGGCTCATTCTTTTAAGCGATGCCGACGTTCTGGTGTCCATTGCCGAGTTCCTGGGCTCCTTGTCTCCCTGTTGCCTCCCCTTGTCTCGTTTCATATTATATCCTTGTCTGCAAATCGCCATTGCCGGGTTCCTGGGCTCCTTGTTGCCTTTTGTCTTCTCCCTTCGTCTCCCCTTCTCTCCCTTCATATATCCTGGTCTGTGGGTCGCCATTGCCGGGTTTAGGCTCTTTGTCTCCCTTTGTCACCCTTCATCTATCCCTGCCTGCGGGTCGCTATCGCCGGGTTTTTGGGCTCCTTGTCTCCGTTTGTCTGCCTTGGAGCGACATACCCTCCGAACGAGGTTGCTCGCCCACAAGACGGGATGGATGCTACCCCTGTCCCCATTCCACAGGGCGCCGTCAGTAAGAAACACCATCCTAGCTCCTTGGCTTCGGTGTCCTTCAACAGATGTCATCTTATTCATGATCATCTCTTCGGACTCGTTCGCGTGCGAAGCGTCCGTGACCACCAAGCTCATCAGAGCTCCTGGAGTCTTCCAGTCCAACAGACCAGACTTGAAAACAAGTCGCCTGTCGTAAGTACCAATAGCATGCTCAACCGCTTTATTGGCATCCCTGATGTCCGCTACAGTCACTGCTAGAGGCTGACTGGATCCTGGATACTCTGTAGCTCAGGTCCGGTCTGCATTGTCTGCAAACCCAAGCAAAAGACCCAGCGACGCTCTTCATCTGCGTCTTGTCAGAGTCCGCTAACGGATCTCCCGGGTGCCTCCTCTTTTCCACATGGATCTTCGTGACATTCCTCGTCGTGTCACTGCAGGATACACGGATATTGAAATCCTCATCTTGAATGATCTCCTTCCCGCAATATCTGAAGCTCCCGGTTTCCACCGTTCCACAGTTGAAATGAGATCATTCATGATCCAATCACAAGACGGATCGCAAGCCCATAATAGATCGTCTGCGTGAGACGTCAACAACAACTGCACAACCCCATCGGTATCTGTATAGCTGTACAAACCCTTAGATGCCGTTCTCGCGCAGTCCCTTACCTTTAAGGTAGTTCCTGAGTCGCTTCCAGAAGCTTCGACCACCGTCGGTGCTGCCATAGATGGGTGCTCTCGCCAGCATATGCTGGTGGGGCTTGAGCCCAGGTAAACCACCATTGGGCTGAGATAGTAAGAGCATCCTGGCTGAGATAGTAAGAGTATCCTTTCTATCTCTTCGCCTTGAAAGTAGGCGTTGGTCACATCCATTGACTTAATCCTAAACCTCCTAGAAGCCGCACAGGAAAACACTAAGTTCTGAGCCAGCCTACTCTCATACTTCGCCGACCGTTGCATCAAGAAGTCTCTTGCTGTGGCTCTTGTCCCGCTCTACCCACTGTGTGGTATGACCTGATGTCCTTCACGGATCAACTCCTCGTTCTGAGCATCATCTATGATGATCGCTGCACTGAACTCTTGCCACTTTGCCCATTCCTTGTCTCTGCTCTTGCCCAACTCCTTCTGGACATCCGCTGGACACCCGTGGTACATGAGAATAATAGTTCCACGCTTCTCCTTTTGTTTCTTCGATGTGTAGTTCTTGCGGCGCTTGCGCCACTGCGCCACCTTCTTGTCGTCTTCAACTCGGTCTGCGAAGAAAACACTTAAGGTCTGGTACTCCTTTTCCCCGCGGAGTGCGTTCCAAATGTCCTTTTGGTCCTTCGTCCAAAAGTGGCTCGCGTAGGACCTTAAGCAGAAGCTCCGAATCCTCTGTGACTTCGGCTTCTGTCTCAACTGCCGTGTCCTCAGCCATCGGCTCTGGATCCCTTCAGTAGGGTCCGCCTGTTCGTCCTCCGGCTCTTCCACAGTCACGGCCCGTGACTTTTCACGAGTTGAACCAACTTGAACTCTCCTTCGAACAACTCTCTCCGTCGTAGCTGTCTCTGTCATTCTCTGTCTGCGGAGGTGATTGTGTGCCTCCTCGTCGGTTTCCTTCCACTGCCATGCGGAAGTACCGCACCGTTGGATCGCCGTGAATTTGCGGTATTGCTTGAGTTCGTTGGGCAGCTTGTCCCAAGTGTTCGCTGATGTCACCATGCGTCTTGTGACCTGCAATCACCTGGTCCAAGTAGGCATCCGTCAGCCACGTTGGAAAGTTGGGGTCAAGAGGTCGTGCCGCGTCTCGGTGTGGCTTGTGCTGCTGGGCTCGGATAGCGCGCGGGTCTGTTCTCCGTCCGCTTACCGGGTCGGACGTCCTCCACAAGTGACACCAACAACGCCCTCGCCGCCTCGAGCTCCGAGTACTTGGCAGAAACGGTGCGGTGGCATCGGGGGCGGGAGCGGGTTGCCGTAGCCAGCCGGCTGTGCGCCTTGCCAGCGCGGTGCAGGGCCATGGCTGGGCACGGTTGGGGCGGCGGTCTGTCCAGGACGCGGGGCGGGGCCGCTGGCGGCGGTAGTCGCGGCGCTCGTTTTCAGCGCGTTGCCACAAGTCATCCGGTGCGTCATGCGATGCATCTGCCCATGATCTCTCCTGAGCTTCGCGGCGCCGGTCATACGAGCCGTAGCTCTGCCGTGCAAAAGGTGCGGGGCGGCGGGGGGCATTGCTGTAACCTGTGCTGGGCTGGGCGGTGTCCAGGGGTCATCGGGGCATGAGTCGTGGTGATTCTCCTCTGCCGGCCTGCCGGCATTGGCGGCTCGGTGCTGGGCTCCGGGCCGAACATGGTGCACGTTGCCTGTGGAGGTCGCTTTGCATTGCCTCAGTCTGATGCACCGTGAGCCCACGGAAAGCCTGAATGCGTTGCTCAGTTCCAGCCGAGAACAGGCACTGCAGGACACTCAGGACAGTGCTGAGCGAGGACATGCCGTGCTGTGCTGGGCGCTCGCAGCTCTGAGCAGACATGTTCAATGTTGCGGTTCTGAGGTGCGGGCTCGGCATCAGGCTCCGCCCGAACTCCAAAGTCCACATACTGTGCAGCGTCTCGGCGGTATTGCAGAAGCAGGGCTGTGCTGTGCCAAAGTCCAAAAAAACGCTGCAACAGCTCGTCGCAAAAATTGTCATAAGCGTTGACAAAGTGCCAATGCCATGCTGTGCGGCGCGACCAGGCCGGAGACGCCAGTGCCAATACCTGGGCTAGGCGTTCTTCAAGGCTGGGCGGGGCCGGTGCAGGGAGCGCGGCCGGGTCATCAAGGCCGAGCTGGTGTACAGCGCGCGCGCAGTGCGCGTCCCTCGAAAGAAACGAGGCTGTGCCATGCAAGCAAAAGAGACCGCAGAACAGCGCGGTGCCAAAGGCCCTGAGCCAACCAATCTTGGCCACGAAGCGTAGCAGGCATTGCGCGGCCGTTTCGGGGCGGCGCTAAGGATTCAAGTTAGCAAGAATGACCTGCCTGTCTCTTGCTGAGAGCTCCCAGAGCTGTGCGACACGTCTGTGCAGTTCGGGGCTAGCTTGTGCAAGGCTGCGCCTATCAATCCAGGTAAGGCTTCCTAAGAGGAAGCTGGCAGTGCGAGCAGAAAGGAGCAACTCGGGCAGCTCAAACAAGACCATATGTCCAAGCCTGGGTCCGGACCGATAAATCCGAAGCCTGGCCTCGACCAAGGCAGCATGGCCAAGCGAGGCGCGCGGCGCCGGCAGCGCCGCAGGCAAGGCAACACGTTGCTTTTTATTCCCCTGGCATCCCTGGCGAGCAGACATGGTGAAGCAGGGTTTGCAAGCAAGAGCAAGTAAGAGCCGAACAGCTATGCATTGGTCAGGTGCACTGTGCAAGGCTATGCTATGCTAGTCCAAGGCATCCAGTTGGAATGTGGGGCCCGGAGGAATCTGTTGCTTCAGGCTGGCGCTCCATTGCTGCAACGCGGCGCTCAAGAGACTGAATATAATGCCACAAGCTTTGCACTCTAGTCGCGAGGCTGTCGATCCTAAGATGAAGCTGCGCAGAGCATTCCAAAGTATCCTCGGCCAGGTCCTGAATAGCTTGAACGAACCTGGCAGTGCGAGGAGAGTCCTGCGCAGCGCAGGGGAGCAGGGCCATGTTCTCTAGCAGGGCTGCGAGCCCTGCATCTGTTGTGTTTCCTAGGTTCGAGCCACGCATTGCCGGGCGGTGCAAGTTGTGCCTTCGTGAGAGCCTAAGAAAACACTGCTGACTAAAAAACAAATGCACAGCCAGCGCCTGGCCAGCAGCAATGTCATTGCTGCTTCGCTGTTGCGACAGGCTTTATGTTGTTCCGGTTGTAATACGCCCCCATTTACGGAGTCATAAAGGCTTGATCCGCCACAACTCCTTGGGAGTTGTCTGGTACTTCTCAAAGTATTATGTCATTAGTGACAGTGTTGTGGGTTCTTCCTGTCCTGGACCAGTTCGGCAGCAACAAGGCTTGTTGCTCCATCATATAGAATCAGGAACATAGCACAAGTTTTTCTGCCTACCCCGTAATTGGACACTCTCCATGATCAGCGAAGGTGAGATCGCCAAAGACGTCGGGGTGTAGTCCAGACTTTTTGGTTCTTGAAGGAGTTTTCTTGTGCTCTTGACAAGTACCACACCTTGTGGCTAAGTGATCGTAAAGCTCATAGATCTCCTTTGGCATCTGCAACGCTGCAGTCCTTCGCCTAAAACGCTCAAGATTCATGTGATGATGCTCCAGATGAAGCTTGTAATTCCATAAGATCCTTGAACTTTTCATAGCTACGCCTGGGCAGATTCCTCCTCAAACACCATCTTTGGAAGACGTGAAGACAGTTCGGAGCCGGGTGTTCACGTGACTCAAGTGGTCCAACACCAACGCCTGGCGTCTTGGGCTTAAAAGTCAGTTTTGGCTTCTTCTTCGCCACGGTACCTTCGCAGGAAGATTTGCCACCACCGGTGGGTGATGCAGATTCACCTCAGCGGAAGGTTCTGAGCCTTTGTATTTAGCACATTTAGCACCTGGCTTGAAAGTGTGATGAGGCCTGTGTTTTCCTTCACAGGCGGGACACGTCTCGACGAACAGCAACGTGTCAATCATGTAACATACATGCCAACGCTGTGCTTGTGGTCAGTTCGACCCCCTCGACGCATGGGGGACGGCGGGTCGCTTCTGTTTGGTTGCATGCCAGAGCTGTCTTCACAACATCTTTGAGCTATGTTCAGTTTGTTTGCAGACTGCCATTCAGCTTCAACCTTGTAATGTCTGGCGTTATGGCTTCAGCCGACAATAAACAAAACCAAGATCAACCTGCTCCTACATCGGAAGTTCGGCGAGAGCAAGCAAGTTTGTACGGATGCCTCGTTGGAGATTTTACAAGACGAAAATAGTCGTCAGCATCCGCTTCTACGCCTGAAGCCGGCGAGCCGGGAAACGACCCGTAATCTTTGATCGTGCTTTTTGTCGGTGGCTTCCAGACTTTATCTTCGAGTTACCATCCCCGGTGCGAAACTTGGAATCCGCACACAACAGTACTCGCGGAGCGTGACAAAAATCATGCAGCGACAGGAGCAACAAACCAACGCAAACTTTTGACTTGCACTACATTCCGCAGTGAGAAGAATACAGACTCGTGTTATGCCAGTGAACTGAGAACGCAACATGTCAATCATGCCAGCTGTGTGACAGTGCTGTGCTTGTGGACAGCGCGACTCCCTCCATGTAGGCGAGACGGAGAAGTGCTGACTCACGTAGCATGTCAACCGCGATCGAGATTCCTTGCCCTCCGTAGGGGTGTGTTTGTGTGTACCATCCCTGTGTCGAAGGGCTATCAAACAGCCTTTGAATCAAACAGCATGAGCATGAACGAAGACCGCACGTCCTACGTGTGTGCTGAAATGGCGCACCAGGGGAGTTACTCCCGCTGGTGGTCATCCCATGATGGCATATTTTCCTCGTGTCCGATTGCTGCAATCTGCGTGAGTACATGTCAGTCTGTGAGTCCTTCGTGGATGCTTCTTCTTTACATGTCAGTCTGTGGCGTTTTGCATGCATGTCCGTCTAGATGAGCCTGGAATCCCGTCGAGATTGAAAAGACAACAGCAGCAGATCAAAAAACAACGCCATAGAAACATAGCCACATCACGAGGGACATGCCGGACCAAGAGGTCTGCTTCAAGTCTCTGTTTTAAAGAGAGAAAGAGAAAGAGAAAGAGAAAGAGAAAGAGAAAGAGAAAGCGAAAGCGAAAGAGAAAGAGAAAGAGAAAGAGAAAGAGAATGAGAATGAGAATGAGAA